>CAWTZC010000402.1:0-11822 GCA_963919715.1 Microtus obscurus | reverse complement strand
CATAACGAAAGTTTAGCTTCTTCCTTATCAATTCCGAATCCCCTGGATCCTTATGCTGTCTTATTGCTATTGCCATAAACTTCAGCCACTATATTGAAGAGGTATGGTGAGAGTGGACAGCCTTGTCGTGTTCCTGATTTAAGTGGGATGGCTTCTGAGTTTCTCTTCGTTTAGCTTGATGTTAGCTGTCGGTTTGCTGTAAATAGCTTTTATTATGTTTAGGGTATGATCCTTGTATCCCTAATCTCTCCAAGACTTTTATCATAAAGGGGATGTTGAATTTTGTCAAAAGCTTTTTCAGCATCTAATGAAATGATCATATGTTTTTTTTTCTTTTAAGTTTATTTATACGATGGATTACATTGATAGATTTTCGGATATTGAACCAGCCTTGCATCTCTGGGATGGAAGCCTTCCTGATCATAATGGATAATTTCTCCTAACATGTTCTTGGATTCAGTTTGCCAATATTTTGTTGGAGGGATTTTTATGCTCGATGTTCATGAGCGAGATTGGCCTGTAATTCTCTTTTTTTGAGTCTTTGTGTGGTTTTGGTATCAGAGTGACTGTAGCTTCAAGGAAGGAATTTGGCTGATAAACACCTTTAGTAATGTGGCTGGATACAAGATCAACTCCAAAAATCAGTCGCTCTCCCATACACAAAAAATATGGAAGCAAGAGAGGGAAATCAGAGAAACATCAAACTTTCAGCGACCAGCCACAAACAGCATAAAATATCTCGGGTAACTCTAAAAGAAGGGAATCCAAGTCTATTTGACAAGAACTTTAAGGTATTGGAAGAAAGAAATTGAAGAGATACCAGAAAACGGAAGATCTGTTTGGATTGGGAGACCAACATAGTAAATGGCAATCCTACCAAAAGGCAATTTATAGATCCAATGCAATCCCCATCAAGATCCCATCAAAATGTACCTCTTCACTGAACTTGAGAGGACACTAATCAACTTTATAGTGGAAAAACAAAAAACCCAGGATAGCCAAAACAATCTTATGTCAATAAAGGAACTTCTGGAGGACACTTACATCCCTGACTTCAAACTCTATCACAGAGCTACAATAATGAAAACAGTGAAATTGGCATAAAAATAGAGGTCGATCACAATGGAATCGGATAGAAGACCCGGATTTTAACCCACAAACCTATGAACACCTCATTTTCGACAAAGGTAGCTAAATGTATACAATGGAAGAAAGAAAGCATCTTCTCTAACAAATGGTGCCGGCAACAACTGGATGTCAACCTGTAGAAGAATGAAAAATAGACCCATATCTATCACCAGCGCACAAAACTCAAGTCCAAATGGATCAAAGACCCCAATATCAATCTGAACACACTTGAACCTGATAGAAGAGAAAGTGGGGAAGTAGCTCCTACAAAGATGGGCACAGGCGATCGCCTCCTTGGTATAACCCCAGCAGCACAAGTCATTAAGGGGCAACATTGAATAAATGGGGACTACTGAAACTGGGAGAAGCTTCTGAAAGCAAAGGACACTGTCACTAAGATAAAAAAGGCAACCCACTGACTGGGAGAAGATCTTTCACTAACCCCTGCGAACAGACAAAGGTCTGATCTCCAAAATATATAAAGAACTCAAGAAACTAGACTTTAAAATGCTAATTAACCCAATTAAAAAAATGGGCAATTTGATTCTCGAAGAGAGAATTTTCAACAGAAGAAGTTCAAAATGGCCAAAAGACACTTAAGGTCATGCTCAGCCTCCTTAGCGACCAGGGAAATGCAAATCAAAACAACATTGAGATATCATCTTACACCTGTCAGAATGGCTAGAATCAAAAACACCATTGATACCCTTTGCTGGAGAGGCTGTGGAGAAAGGGGTAACCCTCATCCATTGCTGGTGGAAATGCAAACTTGTACAAACTCACTTTGGAGAGCAGTGTGGCGGTTCCTCAGGAAAATTCGGGATCAACTCCCATGGACCCAGCAATCCCACTCTTTGGGAATATACCCAAGTGATGCTCCGATCATATGACAAGGACATTTGTTCAACTATGTTCATAGCAGCATTATTTGTAAGAGCCAGAACCTGGAAACAACCTAGGATGCCCTTCTAATGGAAGAATGGAGTGAAGAAAGTGTGGAATATATACACATTAGAATACTCACTCAGCGGTAAAAAACAATGACTTCGCGAATTTTGTATGCAAATGATGGACAGCTAGAAAACACTATCCTGAGAGCCCTAAAAAGGATGAACATGGGATGTACTCACTCATAATTGGTTTCCCTAGAGATAAATAAAAAACCTTCATCTGGCGATGGATGGAGATAGAGACAGAGACCCACACTGGAGCTATTCTCAGACTAACTCCCAACGCCCAATGAGGAGCAGAAGGAGGGAGTAATATGGGCAAAGAAGCCGTGGGACCACAAGGGGTGCACCCACCCACGGAGACAGTAGGGCTGATCCACTGGGAGGCTCACCAAGGCCAGCTGGACTGTGACTGAAAAAGCATGGAATAAAACTGGGACTCTTGAATTTGGTATGGACAATGAGGGCTGCTAGAGAAGCCAAGGACAATGGGCACCGGGTTTTGATCCTACTTCATGCTCTGGCTTTGTGGGCCTTCCACCAGCTTTGGATACTCCACCTTCCTAGACCAGGATTGAGGGGGAGGACTTTGGACATTCCACAGGGGCAGGGAAACCCCTGACTGCTCTTCAGGCTGGGAGGGGGAGGAGTGAGGGGGAGGGGGAGAAGGGAGAGCGGGGAGGGAAATGGGAGGCAGGGAGGAGGCAGAAATTTCTTTTTTTTTTTCCAATAAAAAAAAAGAAATAAATGGACACATTCTACATTGCTGTTTTATCTATACATCAAGCTGAGTGGAATTTACAGTATTTGTAAGGTTATTAATCACAGAGCTAGTACCTCAACCTCCGCTAACACCAAGGATAGTTATGAATGATAATACTGACCAAGCATCTCTTATATTTATCCTCCACCTCTGTGACCTTACAGCCATTCCTCCTATTAAATCACTGATGAGAACTGTGAGTGAAGTCATGAGACAACTGCTGAGGCTAATGACTCTGTGTTCCAACGCGGCCTTACCTCACAGGTGGTTTGGATTTTGTTGGTTTTCTTTGAAGGAATTTTCTTTAATAATGGGGGGAAACTATAACATTTTATTCATCCTTTTGGAAACTTATATAGGTGTCACTAAGTGGCAATAATATCTCCTAACTTTTAATAGATCACAATGATGTTTAAGAATCATCCTCAATGGCTTCAGTGTCTCATAACTTAGACATGAAAATCCTAATATACTACATAAAAGAGAAAGGACAGGAACAAAAGAAGAGAGCATGGTTTTTCCTGAAATGCCCATGATGTTACATTTAGTAATGCAATGTAAATATGACACAAGAAACGATATAAAAAACTGAAATATCCAGTGGTTTAACAGTGAAAATCTATTGAAAGATCCAGACAATATTTTAAAGAAGTCAGTCTTAGTTAAGGTTTCTATTGTTGTGATGGAATACCATGACCAAAGTAACTTGTGGAGGAAAGGATTTGTTGGGCTTACACTTGCACATCACAGATCATCAAAAAAAAATTAAGACAGGAACTCAAACTAGCCAAAATTTTGGAAGAAGAAATTAGACGCAGAGGCTACAGAAGGGGAAGCCGCTACAGATTAAGTTCCAGGCATGCTTACTCTGCTTTCTTTTTTTTTTTTTTTTTTAATTAATTTATTATAAGTTTTCCAATATTTAAAACAATTTTCAAATTCACATACACTTTGATCATATTCTTCCTCTCCCTCAAGTCCCCTCAGATCTTTTCCCCATCCCTACTCCACCAACTTTAAGTTCTTTCTTTAACAAGAAGCAAAAATCCTGTACAACAAAAAATCTTCCAAAACTTAGAAACAAGAAAGTCATACCAGCAAAAGAAAGAAAAAGATTGAAAACAAACAAAAAGCCCAACTTGTAACCAAATAAAGCAAGGACAAAATCCTGTGGAGTCCAACTATATGTTGTTGGTCAATTACTCCTGAACATGAGGCTTGGCCTCCAAAATTAGTTGGACATGCTCAGTGTCACTTCATCGTAGAAAACTGATTGTCTCTCCCCAACTGGTATAAGTGATAGTTCAGTTGTTAACCTTTTTTTTTCTTTTCTTTTTTTTTTTTTTTGTCAAAGCCTCCGTTTATTAGGGACAGGGTAACGCACTTATATACCCCCGGAATGAGGGTTGGGAGGGCACAGAGCATGAAATCTGGCCGCGTGTCCCAGTCAAAAGAATGCAACTCCAGCATCCTGTCAGGTAGGCCAAGAAGTCAGGAGTTGCCACACCTAGTTCCTGAATAGCTGGAATTTAAAGGTAGTTCCAGCTATCAGATTAGGGTTCTTAGCAATTAGCGTAATAGCTAACTGGGTGTGGGGCAGGTTTTGCCACCAGGACTATTCTTAACATAATTGTGGGGTTTGGGGTTCTCTGCAGTTCCCCAAGGTGATGGTTTCTGGCACAATCTTAGGGGGGAAAAGGCTCCCAACATATTCCTCCTCCTTCTTATATAAAGGCAAGTAGTTATAGGTGGAGGGCACCAAGACAGGTGAGTCAACCATGGTGTCAGATCTAAAGGAGAGGGGACTGGGACAAGGAGAGACCCTCCTCTCGACTGGTGAAGCAATTAACCTCTCCTGGGAACAGAGGGTGCTTTCTTATTGAACCCAGAATCACCAGCTCAGGGATGGCTTCAACACAATAGACTTGTCCCTCTCACATCAATCACTCATTAAAATGTCCTGCAGGCTTGCTTACAGCCAGATCTTACAGAGGCATTTTCTCAATTGAAGTTCTCTCCTCTTACAGATGGTTTTAACTTGTATCAAATTGATATAAAACTATCCAGCACAATTCTCCTAGTGATCAAAACTAACTATTTTGTTAAGAACAGGCAAGGTGAAAATGACTTTCTTGAAAATATGGAGTAAAAAATTTTACAGCCAAGCCAGGCTTTACAAAGATATTTATAAATGGCAAGTTAAAGGATTAGATTTTCTGAGCATCCCCAGACAAGTAACAAGAGCACACATTATTCATATATTAATTGTAATTTAAAAATACATGCTCCTTCTCTCCTCTGACTCAACTGGAAATTGGCAACATTTTTATATTGCTTAAATTTTAACCCACGCACTCTATCTTTATGAGGCAACTTTTGAGTATCATGAAGACAGATGACAAAGCTTAGTACCTGTAGGCTGTTTGTGGAAAATATTACCACAAGATGCCGTGGTCTCACATAGAATTATTATACTGTTCTCTGTAAGAGACACTCAACAACATTCCTTCTATAATTCCTAAAGAGATATTGAGACTTTTATCATATCTCTATGGCTTACTTTCAGATCCAACACTAGTTTTTTTTTCTTTTGAATTTTTATATTGACTTTATCTTAGCTTGGAGTAGAATTGTGTTGTATTTTTTATAAAATATTATTTCAGACATTCATATGGTTACAGCAGTATAAGTAACGTATATAGATGCCTAAGCAAAATTAGTCTTTATGATGTGACGACTTAATGACTACACATATTTAGCAATAGTGAAGCCCTATCCTATGCATGTGGAATTATTTGTAGTTTGAAGGGATATTATGAAAGCACTGTTACAGAGTTTAAAACAGAAACATGGGGATTTTTTCTTTATTTTTTGTTTTCTCTTTTTCTTTTTTTCCTTTTCTTTTTGAAATACTTTTATCTTTATTGTTTCCAACGTAACACTTGGAATTGCTTTACACTGGCATCTCAGTTTCCCTTAAAAGTAACAGCATGGTAGTTATAGTGCAGTCATCAAAGCCAGGAAACTAATAGTGACCTACTTATTTTGATAGACCCTTTGTGGAATTTACCAATGTTCTACTAATGCCCTTCCTTAGTTTTTCCATGTGTAGTAAGCCACAAAGGACCATTATTTAGTTTTATCATGTCTATATGTTCTTAGTCTCCCTCCCTGCCCAACAGGCACCCTTTGCTTTCATGACCCTAACCACCCTGAAGATGACTACTCAGTTGTTTTATTTTGTGCTTGTTTCTCCCATACAATGAGTCTGAGGTCACAACACATGGACAAAAATAGCTCAGAAATAGTTTGACTCCTTTTCTGTCCAACCTGTCACAAAATCATGATATTGAAATATCTTTTTTTTCTAGTTACATTAACATTTGTCTCTTGGTAAAGGTCTTGTCTGGAACACATCTCTCCCTACAATGTAATTACATCATAAATACTATCATTACTGAATTTTGTTACTCAAATCTTTTCAGCTTTGACATTTCTAAGAGTTCTTTTTGATATTTATCTTTTATCATTTCTCAATACTTTATTTTCTGGCACCAAAAGATATTTCTAGAATTGTGTGAATGTGTGTGTGAGGGTGTGTACATGCATGTATACATGTGTTTATATATGCATGTGTATGGTCTGAAGACTTGGTCCAGAAATAAAAAAAAAATTACCCCAGTCTTTTTTATTTCCATTATTGGAAAATGAATTTTGAAAGCCATCAATTTAAACACAAGGAGGTATTCTCATTACACAAGATTTTCATGGTTCCTAGCCATATCCTCAAAAAATTAAGTAGATGTGAAGACATACTCATGCATACACAAAGTTCCACATTCAATTTCTCTATCTACATATGTATAAGTGTGTACACCAACATGCCATCCATCCATTTCACGAATTCATACCTCCTGTATCAATATATAAGAGTTCTTCATTAAGCCTTCCATATTTCCTAATTCATAGCACTTTCCTTCCAATTGTGAGATACTTGGTTAACATTATTTATAATAAGCACTTGCTAACTAATTTAACCCTAGTACACAGAAAGTATTTTCCACATTAAAAGCCCATATTCTTGCCAAGGAAAAAATGTAAGAATAATACAGTATTAAAAAAATCATAAAAGCTTTTTTCAGTCTTACGGAGTCAAAATACCTCTTTTCAAAGTTTTATATACTTGTTGTTTAGTTCAGTTTATTTCTTCCAGACCCTCAGGATGAATGGGTGTTACAAAGTACCTAGTTAAGTTCAGTAGTATACGCTATCTTTACACCTGTTAGACCATGGGCTGTCATTGCCAGAATCTGGGTGCAGTTGTTCTCACTCCTCCTTTAACACATGAAGCTCACACTCATGCCCCAGGGCCTCGGATCGTATCACTTACACACCCATTTTCAGACTCTATGAGTTAGCCAAACAACCTAACACATCCTCCTCAGAAAACAAGAAAAACCTACTGGGTTTTGTTAGTTGCTCGAATTTTTCCTAATTTTGGGGGCATAATTGGATTTAATCCTTTCTTTTTTTGTGGTTGATTCCTTTTGGCAGACTTTTCACTTCATTTAGGCGAAGAGAGGACTAGTGCCTCTCTTTCCTCGTGTATAACTTCCCCCATTCTCGCTTTTTACTCCTAATGCCTCCATCAATAAAGTGGCGTGCTCTTCCCTTCACAGCTTCCCTTTTTCCCCCAGAAGCTTTGAAAGTATCCTTTTGGTTCATGTATTGTTCCTGTGACATTTTCTTCCCTTGTAGGTCATGAGCTTAACCGCCCAGGAACATCTTCCAGTATTTTCAAATTGCAGTGAATTATTCTTCCAAACCCAATAGACCATACTACTTGGTTCCCCCAGCTTCCCCTTTTCTGTCTGTCATCCATGGCTGCTATTAGTCCATCCACCCTACAGGCTAGAATCACAGTAAAAGGTTGGGCACAGAGTAAATGATTGTAGACTGTTTGGTTGATGTGTTTGTGTGTGTGCATGTGTATAAGTTCACACATATGCATACAAACCCACATCTTTTATTAAAAAGTTATTTTTGAAGTTTTTATCATTCAGTCTTCATTATCTCTGTCTTTAAGGTGTCTATTCCCAAAGGATGGTTTTGTATGGCTTTCTTATTTTCCCCATATTTTTATAGATTGTCTTACCATCTATAAAAAAAGCTAAACTTGTAAGCAAGAAGTGCTTTCAGTCCTATGTCACATTATACACAATGTCTAAAGCACTATGATTGCCTGTTGTCATCAGTTAGCATCTCCACCTGTGTCTAACCCATTGAAATATAGTGGAATTTCTCCTAAAAAAGTTTTTCCTGAAAAGGTGGAAAGTTGCTTAATGAAAAATATCTAATAAAAACACTTAGTAGATAACAAAACACATTTGATCCAATTAACTCTTTTTAAAAAACTTAATAGAATGGCAGATGCTACTTAAGTTGCAATAGAAACCACGTTCATTTCCTGTCTCTGTATTTTTCTCTTCTGAGTGCTATGCTCTTGGGAAGAGAGAGAGGAGAGAAAAATAAACAAAAAAAATATTAATCCTGCTGGACATCATCTGGCATACAACCTAAAGATTGCCATCCTCTGCCTTTGTGACTGCTGTACTAGTCAGGAATATTTGCCTGTGAAACACAAAAAGAATGCTAGATGTAATATTTCCTGTCAGAAAGTTTGCTAAACGTTGTTAGTGTAGCTCACAGAATGTTCAGGACAGTCATTGTTAATTTCTTTTGAAATTCCCAAATAAGTTAGGCTTTCTCAAATTCAGCTCTGTGTTTTCAGAAATGCTAGAGGACTGGTGCAGTTCCTGTAATGCAGGTTTGCCGACAAGCTAGACTTACTTGGTTTTACTTTCCTTAGACTTATAAAAGGTTGCCTTAACTTCAACTTGTCAAGCAAGTAAATACACCAGTTAACAGAACCACAACTTTTAGAATGTGAATATTACCCCCGATCCATCATTCTTAGTAGAAACATAATTCATGTTACCTGTCATAATGAAAATTATATACGAAAATGATGTGTCTGTTTTTGTACATTTGTAGGTATCTGGCCTCATTGCAAAAAGTATGGGAAACATCGCTACATGTACAAATGTTATACAGAAAGCGTGAACAAAAAATAATACAGCAAGAATATGAACAAAGATGTATTGATAATTAAAATTAAAGATCAACTCTTCAAAGTCTGCACTCTCATAAATGGATGGAAGTGGATGAGAACTGGAAAATATTTGGATGATATCAGTTATGAAGGGAAAGCATTTACCGTGTGTACTGTTTATTTTACCACAATTACCTCTGATTTCTAGGCTGGCTTTTCAAATTAAGCAATGTGTTTGTAGAGATAAATCAGCAATATTTTACTAAATGTTCCCAAAATAAGGATTACACTTTAAGACACTGAGAAATGGTAGCAAGCTTGCTTGAAGACACCAACCAGCAGCCAAAGCAGGGGTAAGATAAAACACAAGAAGCCAAGAGATGTGTTTAACTGACTCAAGAGGAATTCTGTGGTTTAAGCACAGGCAGCAATTAGAGTCTCTGACTGGACAGGCTAGATATCCAAATGGATCCATGTCCTGGAGCTTGGATATTTGAAAGCTCTATAAAAGTAGCATAACAAACAACTTGTCATCTTACGACATTTCATTTACGGAAGCAGATTCTGGAAGAATTGCAGTGAAGTTATAGTTCAGTTAAGAAATGGTCTTTTCCTCTCTCCTAGCATGCTTTGAGGGTCAGGATTGACATTGCTGGAGTGCAAGAATATCATGGTATGCAGTTTATCTAGACTCTTCAGAGAAACCCAGGACTGTGAAAATTCTCAGTTTCTCCATCATCTTACCAGTTTTTCTTGGTATGTTTTAAATCATTTATTTGTTTCTTTTTTGTTTCCTATTCTTTTCCTTTGGTAAGCACACCTTTTTTATATGCTTCAGTTGTATCAACTGTACAAAAATAGTATAGTAATGTGTGTGTATATGATGCTTCAGTCTTATTACTGCCTATGCTACCCAAATATATTCCCCCTATATTTTATATTTCTTTTTAGAATCATTTGTTTTCTAAGATAGATGCTACCTGCTTAATGTTTGGCTTACCTGGCCAAAATGATTCAAATCAGAACAATTTGAATTCCAGATTGTGTTTAAATATTTTGACATATTTTTACACATAATAAGACATTTTCAGTTTAAGACATCATAGTAAATATATATATATATATATATATATATATATATATATATATATTCTCAGTATTTAATCCCTAGCACTTAGGAGGCAGAAATCAAGGCCAGCCTGGTCTACAAGAGCTAGTTCCAGGACAGCAAGAGCTGTTACATAGAGAAACCTTGTCTTTAAAAATACAAAACAAAAGTAAAAAATAAAAAAGGAAAAAAGAATGCCCAACTAATATTTATGAGGAAAAAAGCATTTTGAATTGTTTACTACTCACAAAATTCTAAAAAACTACTTTGATTTTCAGGTTTTCATAGGAAGACTCATGTTTTTTTCTGCTCATGGCAGCATTCTTTATTACTTTCTATTTTAAATGTTTCTTATAAAATTACATCTGTTTTAGTTCTTTAAACATTATATATAGCTGAACTATCATTTCCTTTAGTTTACTTTTCCCTTTTTAATTATTTATTTTTTGAGATTATAATATAATTAATTACATTATTCCCCCCCTCCTTCTCCTCACTCCAAACCCTTGTATAAACCTCTCCTTGCTCTTTTTTCAATTCATGGACCTCTTTTCTTCACTAATTCTTATCACATACATGTACTCTGTGTGTGTGTGTGTGTGTTTGTGTGTGTGTGAGTGTGTGGATTCCGGGTCTGTATATTGTATGTATTATATTATGTTTTCAGGGCTGACCATTTGCTGTTGGATGAGCAGTTGGTGTGCTCTGTCCTGAGGAAGACCATTGTACCCTTTCTTGGCATTCCTTAATGGCCTATACTTCTTTGTGTAGATTTGAGGCCTCCAAGCCTTCTCCCCTCTTCCTATTAGCATGTCAATTGTTGTTTTCTTTATCCAGCTATTGGTAAAGCTGTCATGCTGGTGATACTTTCTGGTTCTAGCTTCTGACATTTCTAGGAGACACAATCTCACAACAATCACTTTGAACCTCTGACTTGTAACAATATTTTTCTTCCAAAATGATTCCTGAGTCTTAGGGTCAGAAGTTATTGTATAGATATATCTCTAGATACAGGGTTGTGTTTTGATCATTTGTTATTGTCTGCAATGATTTCTGTCTGTCACAGATATAGGTATAAAAATAACTTTCGAATAGGACCCCATTTACCCAAGAATTAAGACTGACAATTAACAAGTGGGAATTCCTAAAACTAAAAGTTTCGGCATGGCTAAAGAGACAATCAACCTGTTGAAGAGGAAGTCCACAGAATGGGAGATAACTGTTGCAAGTTATACATCTGAGAGAAGATTAATATCTAGAATTTATAAAAACTCAAAAAGCAAGGATTAAAAAATATTAATGACCTATTCAAAAGATGGGCCAGGGATCTAAACAGAAAGTTCTCAATATATATACACATATACCTATGTATGTATATCTATGTATATAAGTATGTATGTATACTTCTGGGCAGTATATGTATACATATGCATACATACATATAGTATATGTGTATATATTGCCAAGAAATACTTCAGAAAAGTTCATTATCCCTAGCAATTAGGAAATACAAATCAAAATAACTTTGAGATTTAATCTTACTTCAGTCAGAATTCCAAAGATCAATAAAACAATCTACTAAAAACACTGGAGGAGATATGTGGAAAGGGAGCCCTCATTCACTGTTGGTAGAGATGGCAAGTTTGTCTAGTCATTTTGGAAATCTATGTAGATAAGTCTCTTAGAAGTTCTTCTTTCCATTTTATCTAGCTCCAACAATATTTTCACCTACTCTTCCATAAGGTCCCTGAGCCCTTAGGG
>CAWTZC010000400.1:0-13214 GCA_963919715.1 Microtus obscurus | reverse complement strand
TTTTTTTTTAAAATCTGTTGTTTTTTTTTTTTTTAATTTATTTATTTATTTAAGATTTCTGTCTTTTCCCCCACCGCACCTCCCATCTTCCCTCCCCCCTCCCCCAGTCAAGTCCCCCTCCCTCGAATCAGCCCAAAGAGCTATCAGGGGTTCCCTGCCCTGTGGGAAGTCCATGGACCACCCACCTCCATCCAGGTCCAGTAAGGTGAGCATCCAAACTGCCTAGGCTCCCACAAAGCCAATACGTGCAGTAGGATCAAAAAACCCATTGCCTTTGTTCTTGAGATCTCAGTAGTCCTCATTGTCTCTATGTTTTTTCCCAAGACGGTTTTATCCCAGGCTTTTTCAAACCCAGGTCAGCTGGCCTTGGTGAGTTCCTGGTAGAAAATCCCCATTGTCTCCGTGTGTTGGGTGCACCTCGCGTTCCTGAGTTCCTTGCTTTCGTACTCACTCTCCTTCTTCTCCTGATTTGGACCTTAAGATTACTGTCCGGTGCTCCAATGTGGGTCTCTGTCTCTGTCTCCTTTCATCGCCTGATGAAGGTTGATATTCAGGAGGATGCCTTTATGTTTTTTCTTTGGGTTCTCCTTCTTACTCAGCTTCTCTAAGATCACGTATTAGAGGCTCAATGTCCTTTGTTTATGTCTAGAAACCAAATATGAGTGAGTACATCCCATGTTCCTCTTTTTGGGTCTGGCTTACCTCACTCAGGATCGTGTTCTCTATTTCCATCCATTTGCCTGCAAACTTCAAGAAGTCCTTGTTTTTTAATGCTGAGTAGTACTCTAATATGTATATATTCCATACTTTCTTCATCCATTCTTCAATTGAAGGGCATTTAGGTTGTTTCCATGTTCTGGCTATTACAAACAGTGCTGCTATGAACATAGTAGAGCATATACTTTTGTTGTATGATAAGGCCTCTCTTGGGTATATTCCCAAGAGTGGTATCTGCTGGATCCAGGGGTAGGTTGATCCCAAATTTCCCTGAGAAACCTCCACACGCTTTCTAAAAGTGGTTGCTACAAGTTTGCATTCCCACCAGCAATGGATGAGTGTACCCCTTTCTCCACACCCTCTCCAGCAAAGGCTATCATTGGTGTTTTTTATTTTCGCCATTCTGACAGGTGTAAGATGGTATCTTAAAGTTGTCTTGATTTGCATTTCCCCCTTGATCGCACTAAGGAAGTTGAGCATGACCTTAGGTGTCTTTTGGGCCATTTGAACTTCTTCTGTTGAGAGATCTCTGTTCAGCTCAGTGCCCCATTTTATAAATGGGTTGATTAGCTTTTACTAGTCTAGTTTCTTGAGTTCTTTATATATTTTGGAGATCAGACCTTTGTCAGTTGCGCGGGGGTTGGTGAAGATCTTCTCCCAAGTCAGTGGGTTGCCTTTCTGTCTTAGCAACAGTGTCCTTTGCTTTACAGAAGCTTGCTCAGTCTCCAGTAGGTCCCATTTATTCAATGAGTCCCTTACTGTCTGTGCTGCTGGGGTTATAAGTAGGAAGTTCTCCTGTGCCCACTTGTTGTAGAGTACTTCCCACTTTCTCCTCTATCAGGTTCAGCGTGTTCGGACTGATATTGAGGTCTTTAATCCACTTGGACTTGAGTTTTGTGCATGGTGATAGATATGGATCTATTTTCATTCTTCACAGATTGACATCCAGTTTTGCCAGCACAATTTGTTGAAGATGCTCTCTTTTTCCATTGTATACTTTTAGCTCCTTTATCAAAAATCAGGTGTTCATAGGTTTGAGGGTTAAAGTCAGGGTCTTCTATTCGATTCCATTGGTCGACTTCTCTGTTTTTATGCCAATACCAAGCTGTTTTCAATACTGTAGCTCTGTAATAGAGTTTGAAGTCAGGGATGGTAATGCCTCCAGACGATCCTTTATTGTATAAGATTGTTTTGGCTATCCTGGGTTAACAGCATACTTCATGAGGAAATCATCTTCATAATAATCCACAGGTAAAAGTATCCAGTAGAATGGGAAATTTTCATGAGCTGATCACACTACATGAAAGAGAGTGAGGATCCCCCCACACCCATTCACACCATGACAAATATCCGAGAAAAATGGCAGTATCAGCCATGGAAAGGCACGGCAGTAGCAAGAGACATTCCGAAGCAGAAGTCCTTGAGACTTTGCCTATCTGCGGTTCTCCCATCAGCACCTTGCATTCTGGTGAGCAGAACTCTTGAGGTCAATTGCCACTTGCTGCTCTTCTGACAAGGCCATGTAAATAGAGGATGTGAAAGTAACTAGTTGTAGCCTATAAACTATTTCTACTTTCTTTCTCTCTGCCTCTGAGTTTCTGTTTAGCACTGTATGCAATGCAATAATTTTCCCATGAAAACAAACAAGTGCTTTCTGACCTCCAGTTTTCAGGAGTTTTAGCACTATCTCATGCACCAAGATATCCAGGCTCACTGGCATGCTCAGCATGTTGCCTTAGTTTTAGAAGAAGTTCTGGAAAGTTCTAGAGTTTGCTTCTCTATTCTTGATCTTTTCATATCTCCTCCCAGTTTTTATTCCTTAAGGCTAAGGCTAAGGCTACCATTCTCCTTTTTATAGTGTTTTGTTTGTCTGTTTGTTTTGACAAATCCCTGGCATGGCTTTTGAAAGTACAGGTTTTTCTTCATTATTTTTATCAACTTTAAAATAGCATCTAAATTGCTTTTTTTTGGCTCTCAGGTTATACTTGCTCTGCAATATTTCCCAGAAATAAAATCTTCAGTGAAGGCCTTGCTATATCCAGTTCCTTCGTTTCTTATGAAAACTTTCGGATACACACAATGTAGTTGAATTTTATATTGTTAAGCTCTGCTTGTAAATGGAAATGCAGAGTTATAGCTTTCAGGATATTTTTCAGAGCACACAACCTCAAATTCAACGTGCCTCAACACTTTGCAGCTGCTTGGCTATTAGAATATTTATGGAAGGGCACCAGAGAATATGCAGTTGTATCTTTCCATTGAGTCTAAGACAATGGTTGTCAACCTGCAGATTGCTGATGTGGAAGGGTCTTCTGTTTTGAGTTGATTTCATTGGTTAATAAAGAAACTGCCTTGGCCCTTTGATAGGACAAAAAATTAGGTAGGCAGAGTAAACAGAACAGAATGCTGGGAGGAAGTGAGGCAATTGCCATGCCTCTCCTCTCTGGGCAGATGCGATGGAGCCAGCAACCAGGTCAGACATGCCGAATCTTTCCCGGTAAGCCACCACCTCATGGTGCTACACAGATTATTAGAAATGGGTTAATCAAGATGTGAGATTTAGCTGATAAGAGGCTAGAACTAACGGGCCAGGCAGTGTTTAAAAGAATACAGTTTCCGTTTTATTATTTCCGGGGCTAAGCTAGCCCTGCAGGAGCCAGGTGGGACAAAAAGCAGGCCTGCTCACCTAATCACTACAGTAGAAAAATTACGGTTGTAAAATAGGAATATAAAATCATTTAGGTTAGGGTCATTACAACACGAGTAACTGTATTAGAAGGGTCACAGTGTTAGAAAAGTTGAGAACCACTGGTCTAAGTTCCCCGAGACTGACGGAGACTTGTGAAAGATAACTGGACTGCTTCAAACTGGGCTAGCAGAAGTGCTTCCAGAGGTTGTCTGTAGCTGTCAGGAAGGATTAGCAGCAACATTCTCTCAGGGAAAGTTTTGTCTTTTATTTATAGATGCCCAAAAGCAATGGATTAAGCTGTGTGTAGCGTCCTCATACCTGCCAGTTTGGAAGGTAAAAAGTAAACTATTATCTCTCTTGACCAAATTCTTTCAGGCATGTGCTCCTTAGCCACTTTCTTAGCATGAGCTGGCTTTCCTATTCTATTTTTAAAAGGTTCTCTCCAAAGAGTTATAAGTAATTTATCTTGCTGACTTGCATGCATCTGTAACCAACTGTAGTGTCTTTGCTACCTGTGTTATACATAAATAAGAGGATTTCTGCCGAGCCTTTACTTAGTTATCAAGCGCCACTTGTGACTGTTATCCAAACAAGAAAACGAAATAATTTAAAAATTGCACAAGAGATTAAGCATGTTCCTAAGATCACCCAATTTCAGAAACCATTGTATTTCTCAGCACACCAAAATGAACTGGCAGGTTGTGCAGTCTTATGTGTCTCATGAAAAATATCTCTGTGTCTGGAAGGGACTGTGTTGAGATCTTGTTTGTTCAAATAAAGCTTGCCTGAAGGCAGAGATAGCTACTTGCTAACCATTGAGGTCTGGAGGTCTATACAGACAGACAGGAAGTAATATGGCTGGGTGGAAAGAGGAAGTATAAGGCAGGAGGAGATGGGAACTCAAATATCTTTTTTTCTGGCTGGGAAGTTGAGTAGGTAAGATGACTGTGGTTTTCTCCTTTGTCTCTCTGATAGCCCAGCATTTTCCCCAGCATCCGACTCTGGGCTTTTATTATTAAGACCGATTAGAACTCACTTATGAATGGGCAGCTATGGAAAAACATAGAAAAGAATCAACAACAGCTTTCACGCGTGACCTAGGCTTTTGGTGATGATTGTCAGCATTGAGAGAATATCAATAAGAATAGCTCTTTGCCAAGTGATGGTGATACACACTTTTAATTCCTAGCACTTGGGAGGCAGAGGCAGTTGGATCTCTGAGAGCTTAAAGCTAGCTTAGTCTACAGCGTCGGACAGGCTCCAGAAACAACACAGAAAAACTCGGGCTCAAAAAGGCAAACAAACAAACAAACAAAAAAAAAAAAAACCCTGGATGTTCAAAGGTACCTAGCAATGAGTCAAAGTCAATATACCTAGATTATATGATTAACTACACAATGCACATTCTTATACCCTAGCTAAACCAATAGAAACCTTAGACCATGAAAGTGAGGCTGTTAAATATTTTGACTGACCCAAAATCGGGGATTGTAAAATAAATTAAAAAAATGTTCTCTGTTTATCACCGATGTTCACCTCTAGACAGGCACTAGAAAAGTCTGAACATCCAAGAAGACATCCCAAAAAGAATATTCATAGTTCTTCATTATCAACTTGTTACTTTATATAGCATAAATCATGTGATATAAGTTGCTATATTAGAACATTTTTTTCTTTATATAATGTAAAATGCATATAGGGATCTAAGTGAAATATAATGTTTTGCATTTGGCATATGGGCTTAATGTACATTTAGATAGATGGATTCATTAATATCGCCCACTCAGGGTTTTCTATTTTTGAGACTGAGCAGACACCTGAGCCAAGCTGAGATTCTTGGTTCTCTGATGCTGAGTCTTCCTGCATGGTTCTCCTGTTGATGAAGAATGAATGGGATAGTTAGCATAGCAACCCAAAATGTGTTCCATATGCTTCTTTTTATTTTGTGACCTATTTTCCCCAAATATATTGCCAATTTTGTAAATAAGTAGCTAAACTTTTTATATATCCGATCTGGAATAATTCTCACTATAAAAGTAAAATGTAGGATAATTCTTCTGAAATAATTTGAAACATGGAATCTTTTAAAAAGAATTTCCTCTGGCATAGTAGGAACCATATTAGCACCAGGTTCTAAGACAAACTTGATCAAGAACTTTTTACTAGAAGGTTCAATTCTGGTGACCTATTTTTCCTTGTAGGAATTAAAAAATACAAATCTTAGGAGTATTAGGTTGTTAAGTAGAGCACTTGCTGTGTAATCAAGTGAAGACTTGACTCGAGTCTCCTGACCGACGTCAAGCCGCACATGTTTTTGTGTGCTGGCAATGTGAGCACTCTGATGATAGGATGCTAAGAGAGACAGGGGATCCCAGAGTTCATCAGACAGCTTGGCAAACTTTAGGGGAGTAAAACAGAGATCTTTCTTGTCTCAGACAGTAATTCTTGTCTCTGACAATAATGTTTTCTGACCTCCACATTAGCGCATTCCATAGAAAGCATATAGTTCCCACCTACTCTCTTTCTCTCTCCTACTCTCTTTTTTTCTCTCTCTCTCTCACACACAAACACATATATCATTCTATACCTAATTGTAGAACAAGAATAATAAAAAACCCAGAGACAGATATTGGGGTTGAAGCTAAAGATTAGAAAAGAAAAAGCAGCCAGCCACTGACTTCTACCTCTACCTGAGACTGGAAAGGCATGTGATCCCAAAGGCTCTGATTACCTTATGTGTGAACTGTTTTCTTTTGGACAGATTCCACCTTGTATGGACCCTTTGAATTCACAGAGATCCACCCAACCCCTCCCTCCCAAGTCCCGGAATTAAAGGTGTGTACCACCACCCCTGGCCTCTGTGGTTGATTAGTATGGCTGCTTTGCTCTCTGATCTTCAGCAAGCTTTATTAATTAAAAACAGATATAATATGCCACTATACTAAAAGATGCATAGGTAACATATATTAAAGTTAAAATATTAAAACTGTTAGGAATTAGTGGTGTGTATTTGTGTGCTAGTATTTATTTAAGCTGTGTTACTAACTCAAACATCTGGCTCATTTTCTTGTCTTTTCCCTAACTCTCCAAGTTCAAGAATACCAAACAGAATTTTTAAAATATTGCATTATAAGATCTGAAATCCTTCTTACTGTGTGTAAGGTTTTCAGTTATTACCATCTCAGCTCCTCTACTCTTTACCAAGGAAGATGAATGCATGTTTACTAAGCTGTATACCTTCTGCAGTGATCAGTGATGAGAACATGGTGGGGTCCCCTAAAAACCATGGACCCCCATCGTTTGGGTTATATTGCAAGCTTATAGATTAGTAATCCAGGCTGTATGAACTGGTTCTTTAGTGAGAAGAAAGCTCTGTCAGTGAAAGGTCTATAGCACTGAGACAATTTGTAATTTGGAGGTGCTTTTAGGTACACGGATATTGAGTGCAGATGTGTAAATTTTCCTTATATCAACTCTATAAGTCGGATTTTGAGTTGTAGTAGCAGTCTGTGTGGTGTCACCCCAAAATGCTCCAAGGCACTTCTTCTGCATTTGGAATGATCTTCAAGGCAGTACACTCTCCAGGCTGACATTTAGCTGGGACTCTTAGAAATATATCCGTTTTAAATATCCTGCATGATAGGGTAGACTTCTAGGAGCTGGGATTTGATATGCAGAGCTGTAGATCATTGTGGGTGGCCAATGAGACTAGCTTTATTTTATTTCAAGTAATCACCAAAATGTCCCCTTGTCTTGTCTGTCCTTACAGAGGTAACAATTCAATTGAATGTAGTTTTTTCTTCTCCTGAAAGGTCAAATTGCTCTTTTTTCCCGTATTAGAGATCTTGATTTTCCTTCATTCCAAGCCATAATCAAACTCTTTGGTGCAGCTGTTAATTGTGAGGTAAGGATAGAGCTAATGAGCAAAACATAAATGTAAATGTCTAGTTAAAACTGAGAAGTATCAACAAAAAAACCATATATATTAGCTATATGGTTTTGATGGGCTATGGCTTCAAAATAGAATATGATTGGAGGTTGAATATAAATCAAATAATGTTACTCAGAGAGGTGCATTATTATCAGGTGTGGGACTAATTATGTGTGAAAATTTTTAAACGAAAAACAGATCTTGTGGTCCGTATATTTAAAGTTTATAATATTATATGTGATAAATACATAAATCACAAGTTTATAATTATAAAATTTTCTAGCGCTAACTGGATAAAATATATAGAAAGATAATTTCTATTTATTACAAAAAAATGCAGAGAAAAAGTCTTGCTGTACCAAAGTCCTTTAATATATCTTCCAACAGAATGATCTCAAAAAGGCATTTTGGTAATTGACTACTTGAGTGATTTGAATAATTTAATTTCTCTGTTCACCACAGCTATACAGCCATTTGGTACCTTTTGTTATAGCATAATCTCTGCAGCATCATTATTAGAAACTACGTCCATGGTGAATGCTCATTCCTGTGTGAATGGAAATATTCTTTCCTCTCCACCTTTTAAATAAAAAGCTTTCTATATATTGGAAGGAGAACAAGTGTAAGATTGAGTAGATTACATGTTAATGTTTATATGTGTACCATCATCATAGTCTCAACACAAACCTTAAATTAGTATATGCTGTTTCAGCCCTTTGAGAGTCTAAATACTTGAACATTAGGCATCTGTTGTAATCATCCAAAGTGGACATCAGGTTTGACTTCTTTCTGGAGAAAACTGGCTCTCCTGAAAGTGGTCAGTTGGGGACAGGGCAGAAGTTTCTCCCCGGCTCTTGCCATGGCTGATTTCAAACCCAGCAAGGGGAGAGATGCAAATATAACCCGACTAAGCTGCTGGCTAATTTACGTCCCCTAGCAACAGGAAATAACAACTCCTAGATTTGGGGGGTTCAGATGTCAGTCTGATGTTACAACTATGTCCAACCTTTTGAAGTCAGGAATATGTTTTTTTTTCCTGTTGTCTTGTAAAAGATAATTATTACATCTTTATGGGACTTCTGACATGGAAATTGCTTTATTTATTGAACAAAGAAATAGCACAGAGCAAGTAATTTTAAAACTTGGAACCACATACCCCTTCCTTTCCCTGCTGTGGGAATATGGTTCAGTGCACTCCTTTCTTGGACACTGGTCAGTGTTTCAATATTAGAAATTCACAAGGGTGATCTAATGCGAGAGTTTCACCCGAAAATCTACTGTAGTTGTTTTTTCCCCCGCTAGTATTGCTGGAAGTCACTCAGAATCGACTATGATAATATATAAAAGTTATTCTTTTAAAATGTGAAAAATCAATGTTGGAGTGAGTTCATACTTGTGCAGATTCTCAGCATTAGCACTTCATGTTAAACTTCAAATGTTTGGAGTTCTCAATAGCTACTTAAACAGACAATACTGTTCACCGAAAGAAATGTTGGTGAAGCTTATGTTTACTCCTAAATCCCTCATTTTGGATATAATGGTCAGAGACAAAAGAGTAATGGGGAAATAAACTACATGTCAACTTGGTTTTTACGCATTCATAGTCTTTCACTGACTCATTGTTTAGATATGGATTGTTAAAGAAATGTTATTTCATTTCAACTAATCTTGGAGTCACTATGTTTGTGACCAAAAGTCAACAGAGACAAAAATGGATTACAGCTCTTCTATATTTTTCTGATGTAGAATTTTTTTTCATGGAATTTTTTTTTTTTTGACAAGATTTTTCTTGTCCTGGAACTCACTTTGGGAGACCCAGGCTCATTTCTAACTCAGAGAGATCGGTCTGCCTCTGCCTTCCAAGTGCTGGGATTAGACATGTGCACCATCACTACCCAGCTCATGGAATTATTTAAGAGCAGTGGTGTGTGGTGCTGTAATTTAAAAGATGCATGTTTTGTTCATGTCCAGTTTGTTCTTTGTGCATCCTGTAGCACCAGAAATATTCCTCTTGGCAAAAGTAAGACATCAATATTATGTTAGTTTTAATAGCTGCTATAACAGACTACCAAATGGCTTGTGTGGCTTAGAACCCCCAAAGCTGTCCCTTTAGAATTCAGGGTTAGAAGAATGCCAGCACGCAGCATGGACCTAATTGACTAAAGTGAGGTAGCCGTGGGACCGCCCACCCTTGGGGAGCACCAGGGAAGTCAATTTTCTTCACTTCCTGTTAGGCTAATCTGCTGCTACCCAAATTCACTTACTTTCTCAGTCGACTCTCTACTCAAACACAGAAATTTTGCACTTGTCTGTGCCTGTCATCTGTATTCATTGTTTCCTTTTCATCTTCCTGTTTTTGATTTTAGAGACTATTATGATCTGCTCTCCGTAGGACCAATAGAACTTTCCAAGATAAACTACTTATCTGATATAAATTTTTTAGTTCCAGAAGTCCATCAGCAAACATTTTAGATTTGTTTGAGCATCTTTGTTGTTTTGTGATTCCAGGCTATTGTTACTAGAATCTTGTCATAAATATGTGAGTCAGTTATCCCTGAGCTTCATTCATTCCTAGATATACATAGGCAAATTGTTATGTACCAGTATATGATGCTAGAACTTTCTACCTGATTGATTGTGACAGGGGAAGTGTTCGTTACTGCTTTTGCCTGCCCCAAGGCAGGGCTGGGATCCCAAAGGCTATTGCTGATTCTGACCACAGGGTTCAGTGGGCCCTCTCTTACCACAACTTCCAAAAGCTGTTGATGTCTGCCAAGCTCTCATAAACCACATCAACACAGAGCCCAGGAACTTCTTTCAGATGCCCACAAAATTGAAACCTAAAGCAAGTGTTGGAGAAATTATTGAGTGAATGCTTTTATCTCAGATAAAAGGGTATCTTTAAGTGAAATTACTTGGACAGGCAAGGTTTTCGTGAGAGTTCAGTCAAAACCAATGAGCAGCATTCAGCTCTAAAAACTGCCTGTTGTTTCTTGTTTCTTCAGAGTAGATTTCTTCACGTAACCATTGGTAGATTTCTAGATTAATATAACTTAAAATATTAAGAACTCAGGGTAAAAAAAAACACCCGAGAGACATACACATCCCAAACATTGTGACATGTCAATTCAGTTAAGAGGTCATTAAGGAGCGAAATACTCGAGTTGGGCTCTCTAACGCTCTGGTCTGTGTGATATAAACTCGTGTGTATATAAACCCTGGTGAATCTACCACACATTTTGTTTACCTGTGTTCTCAATATGTGTTTAACCCGTTCTCCCATTTGTATCATAACCTGAATTTGAGCTATTTAAGCCTCATTTTTAAATCCTTTAAGCGCGTAGTAGATTGAAACACAATTTATCAAACCTGTTTATAGGGGCCAAATGTGACATGAACTCACATATTTCTGCCATTGGGTTTTATCGCTTTATTAATCCACCGCAAATATTTATAGCTGCCACATGAATCATATAGTATTTATCATAGCACAGAAAAAGTACAGCAATATTTAATAAATCACTCTACCCAAGGACAGTTGAAACTATCTTGTAATTCATAAAACAATCATGAATCAGCATCTAGTATATATTTATCAACCACATGAACTCTCATACCTACTAGCTTTAAACATTTAGGTGTGTTGCACAAACTTTATTTCACTTCAATATTGTAATGAAAGTTATAAACAAAACTGTTTTTTTAGGAAAATGACTACTGATATGAGTGCCTAATCGTACTTTTCCAATTAGCAAGAGTAGATTGAAATAAAAGTTTTGTTTTTAGGATATCAAGATCCAAAGAAAGATGCTTTAGTCACAAGAGAATGTTTAGTCTCAGTTTTGTAGGACTCAATATCAAGGAATCCCATCATTTTTGGTAATGAAATAATCTTTAAAATTGGGGTTCAGTTTGATATTTTTTCCATATACAATAACTCTAGTTCTTTTTTCTTATTTGGTACCTTGTTTTGTTTTAGTTTATTGGTTATTCAATTTTAAGAAAATTAAGGTGGTATTTTTATTATTTTATTAGAATGTATTAATTATATGTTAACTGAGTTTCAATATATTATTCTCATACATGTATATAATATATATCTAAAAACTTATTATCCCCATGTTATCCTGATCTTTTTCCCCTGCCAACACTACATGATCCCCTTCCTTGCATGTAAACCACTTATGAACTTTGGGTGTGTGTGTGTGTGTGTATGTCCCACATCCCATAAAGCTAGTATTTCTATAGGGTTATTTGTGTGGAAGCAAAAACAGAGTTTGATTATTGGAGAGTATGAGATGTATTTTTAGTTTCACAGATAAAATGCCGTCCCTACTTTAGTCCATTTGTTCTTCTCTTCCACCTATGTTAAGATTAATTTTAGGGGCTCGGATGTTGAGAGCAACTGGCTTCATCTTCCAAAGGTTCTGAGTTCACACTCTCAGCAAACAACATGGTGGCTCGCAACCAGAAGGGGAAGGGGTCTGAAAGCCCTTTCGTTGGCAAACACAAACAGAAATTCACGTATACCTTCCACAAATAAATAAATATTTTTAAAAAGATTAATTAAATATCTTTTCACACAAGGTATTTGACTCAGCATTGCTTAAACAGAACTAATAATGCTTTTATGTTCATAATCCCAAATGATGCGCAAAGAAATGTGAGAAAGAGGATGGGTTTTATGAGATCTTTCTGGTGTATGCTGTAATGGATCAGGGGTGGAGGTCATTTTCTTTTTAAGCCGAGAGTCCAGCTTGGTAATGATCCACAACATGCTCAAAAAACTCTACCATGTTCATATAGGTGTAACTGCTTTTTAATGCCAGGAGGCAGAGCAGATGTGGAATAGAGGGAATAAATTGAAACAACAGAATTGTAGGCTGGGAGCAAAGAGAGGCTCCCGAGGACTGAATAAATATACCACAGATTAGCCGTATTTAAGTGGAAAACACGTCAACAGATCCCCAAACAAAAACAGCATAGAGGATCATGCCT
This sequence comes from Microtus obscurus, assembly GCA_963919715.1. NCBI lineage: Eukaryota > Metazoa > Chordata > Mammalia > Rodentia > Cricetidae > Microtus > Microtus obscurus. Next base: position 879 of record CAWTZC010000400.1, on the reverse strand, counting down.
TCATCTATTGAGTAAGAGAAACAGGAGCCTTGTAAGAGGTGGGAAGATATAACTATAACTTGGAAATCTGGGCTAACCTAATGTGAAGAGTAAGACCAGAGACAACAGAAGCTGAAAGCATGCACATATACTTCTGACCGGCAACAAAAGACGAAGACAGAGAAACACACATAAGTATGTGCTTGGTGTTCAAAAAGGAAAAGCATTGAATGCGACCAGATCTGTAGTGAGAGCTCAGTTAGCACGGGTGGTTTGTGCACACTGGATTTGCCACACCCTTTAGCTCCTTCTGTGGGTTTGGGCAAGCTCTCAAGACTTTCCCCAGGAGGGAGAAGGGAAGTGAAGACTGTTCATGAAGATATTGAGATTCACAAATGCAGACATAAAACGTTGTCAAGCAGCAGAGTCCGTGGACTGCAGGCAGCGACCACCGCTGCTCGGCAAAAAGCTCTAGCATTTCCACAATTACAATGATGGCACCAGAATGCACTTAAGGCTTGAACACCTTTTCTACTAAGAGAAGTTGTTAGAAACTGGGACATTAGCTTTGGAAACACTAAGTCTTCTACTAAGTGGACAGGGCTTCACTCACTGGTGGGACCTATCTAATAACAATATTCACCACAACTTTTCTATTCCTCATATATATATTATTTGTCATCTCTCTTCAAAACAACATATATTTAAAAGTGATATATTTATTTTATATTTAAAAGTGATAATTTATATATTTTTCTATATATTTTTACTTTTCTTTTCTTCATATATTTAAAAAGGAACAATTATTCAACCTTAAAACAAAATGAAAATAATTTTACACATCAACTAGTCTTCTTCCAAACACTATTTTCTCTTTTTTCAGATCCTTTGATGAAAACG
>CAWTZC010000398.1:0-12102 GCA_963919715.1 Microtus obscurus | reverse complement strand
CTCTGTGTCCATAGCGCAACCTCGACATCGGCCCACTTTTATTTTCTTTCTGTGAAAAAAGCATAAACATATCCTCACCCAATTATAGGTCGGGTTTTTTCATAATGCATTGCAAGAGGCTTTTCCACCTTGCCCTAGCAAAGGTCAGCTTAGTGTTATCATGTCAGATCCGTTTGCATCTGATCTGCTTGCAAGTTTCATAAGCTGCTTTACAGAGCCTTATTATGCTCCATAATATTTTTTTATTATTATTAGCCATATATGCAGTTCCTCCATTGGAAGAGCCATTTGTAAAATTTAGCATAAAATCCTTTAAGGGATTTTTGCTATAACATTAGCAAAATACAGTTGTGAAAATTGTAGCAATAATCATCTGGGGATCAAGCCATTTTTTAGCTTTATCTGCCCTTTTTGTGCAGACAGGCTACTGGTTTAAATTAAGAGTTTAATATCTTAATTGGCAAAACTTGAGAAAATTTTGCCATAAACAGCATTTTTCATAAAAATGTTGTAGAATAAGTTTTATATTTAAATATGCACACTTGCCATAGCTGCATTATAATTAATATACTGTATTTGTTGATTATTGTATACTTTTGCCTGTTGATTTATATTTTACCTGTTTGATACCTGTTAGGCAGCTTTATAAAGCTCTCTCTATTGAAATGTTTTTTTTTTATTTTATTTTTCTATTCTAAGATGGCTCCCTTAATTAAGATGTGTGCTTCTCTGCTCCCTAACCAACCTTCCTTTATCCCAAACATCCCGTTTCCCCAGTTTCCCCCCATCCTCCCCTTCTCACATTTCTCTCCCCTTCTCCCTCCTTCCCCCCTCCCACCACACCCCCAAAGATCCCAAATTTTTGCCCGGCAATCTGGTCTACTTCCCATAACCAGGAGGATAGCTATATGTTTTTCTTTTCGGTTCACCTTCTTATTTAGTTTCTTTAGGATATCAAATTATAACTCACTGACCTTTATTTATCTCTAGAAACCAATTATGAGTGAGTACATCCCATGTTCATCCTTTTGGGTCTGGGTTACCTCACTCAGGATAGTGTTTTCTATTTCCATCCATTTGCATGCAAAATTCGCGAAAGTCATTGTTTTTTACCGCTGAGTAGTATTCTAATGTGTATATATTCCATACTTTCTTCATCATTCTTCCATTAAGGGCATCAGGTTGTTTCCAGGTTCAGCTGTACAAATAATGCTGCTATGAACATAGTTGAACAAAATATCCTTGTCATATGATCGGGCATCTCGTGGGTATATTCCCAAGAGTGGCATTGCTGGGTCCATGGGTGGGTTGATCCCAAATTTCTGAGAAACCGCCACACTGCTTTCCAAAGTGGTTGCACAAGTTTGCATTCCCACAGCAATGGATGAGGTTACCCCTTTCTCCACAGCCTCTCCAGCAAAGGCTATCATTAGTGTTTTTGATTTTAGCCATTCTGACAGGTGTAAGGTGATATCTCATGTTTTTGATTTGCATTTCCCTGATCGCTAAGGAGGCTAGCATACCTTAAGTGCCTTTTGGCCATTTGAACTTCTTCTGTTGAAATTCTCTCTTCAGATCAGTGCCCCATTTTTTTAATTGGGTTAATTAGCATTTAAAGTCTAGTTTCTTGAGTTCTTTATATATTTTGGAGATCAACCTTTGTCTGTTGCGGGGTTAGTGAAGATCTTCTTCCAGTCGGTGGGTTCCCTTTTTGTCTTAATGACAGTGTCTTTTTGCTTTACAGAAGCTTCTCAGTTTCAGTAGGTCCCATTTATTCAATGTTTGCCCTTAATGACTGTGCCTCTGGGGTTATACCTAGGAAGCAATCACCTGTGCCCATCTGTTGTAGGGTACTTCCCACTTTCTCTTCTATCAGGTTCAGTGTGTTCAGATTGATATTGAGGTCTTTGATCCATTTGGACTTGAGTTTTGTGCATGAGTGATATATGGTCAATTTTTTGCTCTTCCTACAGGTTGACATCCAGTTGTGCCAGCACCATTTTGTTGAAGATGCTTTCTTTCTTCCATTGTATACTTTTAGCACCTTTATCGAAAATGAGGTGTTCATAGGTTTGTGGGTTAAGATCGGGTCTTCTGCGATTCCATTGATGAAACTTCTCTATTTTTATGCCAATACCACACTGTTTTCTACATTACTGTAGCTCTATAGTAGAGTTTAAAGTCAAGGGATGGTAATGCCTCCAGAAATACTTTATTGTACAAGATTGTTTTGGCTATCCTGGGTTTTTTGTTATTCCATATAAAGTTGATTATTGTCCTTTCCAAGATCAGTGAAGAATTTTAATGGGATCTTGATGGGGATTGCATTGAATCTATAAATTGCCTTTGTTAGGATTGCCATTTTTACTATGCTGATCATCAATCCGATAGGAATCCTTCCATTTCTGTATCCCTCTTCAATTTCTTTCTTCAATGCCTTAAAATTCTTAGTAAATAGATCCTTCACTTCTTTGGTTAGGTGCCCCAGATGTTTTATGCTGTTTGTGGCTATCGTGAAGGTGATGCTTCTCAGTTTCCCTCTCTGCTTCCATATCCTTTGTGTATAGGAGGCGACTGATTTTTGGAGTTGATCTTGTATCCGGCCACACATTACTAAAGGTGTTTATCAGCTGTAGGAGTTCTTTGGTGGAGTTTTTGGGGTCGCTTATGTAGACTATCATATCATCTGGAAATAACGAAAGTTTAACTTCTTCCTTTCCAATTCGAATCCCCTTGATCCCCTTATGTTGTCTTATTGCTATTGCTAAAACTTCAAGCACTATATTGAAGAGGTATGGAGAGAGTGGACAGCCTTGTCGTGTTCCTGATTTAAGTGGGATGGCTTTAGGTTTCTCTCCGTTTAATTTGATGTTAGCTGTCGGTTTGCTGTAAATAGCTTTTATTATATTTAAGTATACCCTTGTATCCTAATCTCTCCAAACTTTTATCATAATGGGATGTTTGAATTTTGTCAAAGCTTTTTCAGCATCTAATGAAATGATCATATGGTTTTTTCTTTCAGTTTATTTATATGATGGATTACATTGATGGTTTTCATATGTTAACCAGCCTTGCATCTCTGGTATGAAGCCTACTTGATCATATGATAATGTTTCTAATGTATTCTTGGATACGGTTCGCCATATTTTGTTGAGGATTTTTGCGTCGATGTTCATGAGTAGAGATTGGCCTGTAATTCTCTTTCTTGGTTTATCTTTGTGGTTTTGGTATCAGAGTGATGTAGCTTCATAAAAGGAATTTGGCAATGACTCTTCTGTTTCTATATTGTGAAATACATTAAGGTATAGGTATTAGGTCTTCTTGGAAATTCTGGTAGAATATAAACCGTCTGGTCCTGGGCTTTTTTTGGTAGGGAGGTTTTTGATAACAGCTTCTAATTCTTCGGCGACTGACAGGTCTGTTTGGGTTGCTCACCTGGTCCTGATTTAACTTTGGTATATACAGTATTTATCTAAGGAAGTGGTCATTTCTTTTACATTTTCCAGTTTTGTGGCATACGAGTTTTGTAGTAAGATCTAATGATTCTCTGAATTTTTCCTCTATGTCTGTGGTTATGTCCCCCTTTTCATTTTCTGATCTTATTAATTTACAGATTCTCTCTGCCGTTTGATTAGTTTGGATAGGGGTTTATCAATTTGTTGATTTTCTCCAACTTTTCATTGATTCTTTGGATTGTTTTCTGTGTTTCTATTTTGTTGATTTCAGCTCTCAGTTTTGACTATTTCCAGTCTTCTACTCCTCCCTAGGTGAGTCTGCTTCTTTTTTCTAGAACTTTCAGGTGGGCTGTTAAGTCTCCAATGTATGCTTTCTCTGTTTTCTTTAAGTGGGCACTAAGAGGGCTATAACTTTCCCTTAGGACTGCTTTCAAGGTGTCCCATAGAGTTTGAGTATGTTGATTCTTTATTTTCATTAGATTCTGGACTTTAATTTCTTTCTTTATTTCTTCTTTAATCCAGGTGTGGGTCAATAGTTGACTATTCAGTTTCCATGAGTTTGCAGGGTTTCTGGGGTTAGCATTGTTGTTGAATTCTAGCTTTAGTCCGTGGTGATCTGATAAGACACAGGTGGTTATGATATTTTTTGTAACTGTGGAAGTTTGCTTTGTTACAGGATGTGTCAATTTTGAGAAGGTTCCGCCTTGAGCTGCAGAGAAGAAGGTATATTCTTTCCTATTTGGGTGGAATGTTCTATAGATGTCTGTTAAGTCCATTTGATTCAATACCTCCATTAATTCTCTTATTTCTCTATTAGTTTCTGTCTAGTTACCTGTCCATTGGTGAAAGCGTGTAATCTCCCACTATTAGTGTGTGCGGTTTGATGGCGTCTTTGAGTTTTAGTAATGTTTCTTTTACATATGTGGGTGCTTTTATATTGAGAGCATAGATATTCAGGATTGAGACTTCATCACAATCAATTGTTCCTATTGTAAGTATAAAATATCCCTCTCCATCTCTTCTGATTGATTTAAGTTTGAAGTCCAATTGTTAGAAATTAGTATGGCCACACCAGCTTGTTTCTTAGGTCCATTTGTGATAAACCTTTTCCATCCCTTTACTCTCGTAGGTGCCTATCTTTGTGGTTGAGGTGTGTTTCTTGTAAACAGCAGAATGTTGATCTGTTTGCGTATCCAATCTCTTAGCCTGTGTCTTTTTATAGGTGAGTTGAGTCCATTGACATTAGGGATATTAATGACCAGTGGTTGCTAACTCTGGTCACTTTTTTAGTCATAGGGCTTGTGTGTTTGCTTTCTTTTAGTTGTGCTGGTAAAGGGTGTCTAGAAGTTTGAGTTATTGTGGTCATTGTTGGTCTCCTTGGTTTGTGATTTTTCCTTCTATTACTTTCTGTAAGGCTGGATTTGTGGCTACGTATTGTTTAAATTTGTTTTTATCCTGGAAAATTTTGTTTTTCTCCATTTATAGTAACGAAAGCTTGGCTGGGTATAGTAGTCTGGGCTTGCATCCATGTTCTCTTAGCTTCTGCAGTACATCTATCCAAACCTTCTGGCTTTCATGGTTTCCATAGAGTAGTCAGGAGTAAGTCTGATAGGTTTACCTTTATAAGTAACTTGACCTTTTTCCTTTACAGCTCTTAATATTCTTTCTTTTATTCTGGATGTTTTGTGTTCTGATTATTATGTGGCAAGGAGATGTTTTTTTCTGGTCCAGTCTGTTTGATTGTTCTGTATGCTTCTTGAACCTTCAACAGAATATCTTTCTTTAGGCTGGGAAAGTTTTCTTCTATAATTTTATTAAATATATTTTCTGAACCATTGAGCTGTACTTTAGCTTCTCCTTCTTGTATCCCAATTATTCTTAGGTTTGGTCTTTTTATTGTATTTATATTTCCTGAATGTTTTGTGATGAAATTTGTTGGTTTTGCTGTTTTCTTTGATCAGTGTGTTAATTTTCTCTATAGTATCTTCAGTGTCTACATTCTTTCTTCTAACTCTTGTAATCTGTTGGTAGTACTTGTCTCTGTAGTTCCTGTTCGTTTACCCAGATTTTCCATCTCCAACCTTCCCTCGGTTTGTGTTTTCTTCATTACTTCCATTTCATTCTTCAGGTCTTAAACCATTTCCCTTACCTGTTTGATTGCATTTTCTTGTTTCTCTTGGTTTTCTTGGGTATCTTTGAGCGATTTATTCATTTCCTCTACCTTTTTGTTTGTAATCTCTAATTGTTTATGGCAGTTTTTCACCTCCTGTTTAAGGTCTTCTATTATTTCAAAAAATTCACTTTTGGGTTGATTTCTTCTGCTTCTTCTGGAGTAGGGTGTGCAATTCTTCTTATTTCGGGATCCCTGGGTTCTGGTGATGTCATGTTACCCTTTCAGAGTTGTTGGAGAAATTCTTGCATTTGGCGCCTTCCCATCTCCTCTTTCAAATGAAGCCTGAGAGGCCTGGTGTCTTGGTCCAGTTTTTGCTGTGACTGTGCCTCTGGGTGTATCTCTTCAGTGTGGAAGCAAGGGTCCGTCCCTGCTGAGCTTGATCTGCCCAGTGATGTCTCTCCTGGCACCTGGATCTGATCTCCCTGCTGCTTGGGTGTCTCGCGGACAGGGCCACCTCGCTGCCGCAGTTTAGGCAGGCCACCCAACACTAGCTGGGAGCTGTTGTGTGTTCAAAGAGGAGGGGTCAGAGGTAGTGCGGAGGACCGCAGATGCAAGTTGGGTGGGACAGGTAATGGAGAATAGGGAGTATCAAGGAATACAACCCCCGCAGACTGACCAGGGAGTGCAGGAGGGGTGGGAACGTCTGAGCTCCCTGTGTCGGGCTGCCGCCGACTAAACTCACTCACCCCGCGATGGCCCTCCTGGCACCGGGATCCATCTCCGCTGCCTGGGCGTCCGGGGAACAAAGGGCCGGGCCCGCTTGGTGCAGGCCGGCCACCTAGACAAAGGAGCCACCACCCTCCGAATGCCCTCCCAATTCGACCCTGTCCCAGACGCCCAAACAGGCTGAGCTGGGGAGCTGTTGTGTGGTTCAAAGAGGGGAGGGGGTCAGAAGGGCTAGTGCGGAGGGCCTTGGATGCAAGTTGGGTGGGACAGTAATGGAGAGGAGGTATCAAGAGGAGTACAGCCCCGCCAACTGACCAGGGAGTGCAGGAGGGGTGGGGAACGTCTGAGCTCCCCTGTCCCGGAGCTGCCGCCGTACTCAAAACTCCCACTCACCCCAAGCGATGCCCTCTGGCTGCCCGATCCATCTCCCCGCTGCCTGGGCATCCGGCGAACCAGAGATGGCTTTCTTAAATGTTGTTACTGAATAATAAAATAATTTTTCAGAATGCTCTGAATGATTGGCTTAGGCAGTTCTTGTTGAATAAATGAGTGTTCAGATGTTAATTCTTAAGTAGATTAAGGTCTACAAACCGTAAGTGCCATATGATTGCTAGATTGTCATAGTCAAAAAAATAAAAGATGAAAGGATAAAAACAATAAATTTATTTATTTTTGATGTATAAACAGTCTTTATTAACATTTATAAAATTATTTTTCAGTACTAGCAAGATGAGGATTAGAAAAAATGTTATAAAAGTTAAAAAATATCTCAACAATCTAAATTATAAAATTGGACTCACTAACACACATCCTTATGGCAATAGTTGTTAGTAAGTCTTTTTTATAAAAATTTGCATTAGGATTTAAAATATCAATAAGTATTAAGATTATTATATGTTATTTCTGAAAACAACCTTTACCTGAGTCCTATACTACTTTCATTAAAGGCCATTGCAGGAAGAATATTGAGCTGAAGGATGGACTTATATAAGCTCCATAACTGCCTTTATAGTCATCAAAACTTCATTTATGGCAGACAATGGGAAATTGAGAAACTCAAATGTTAAAAATGACTCTTCTAAAAAATACAATCTGTAATTTAAAATCATATTCATAGCAACATGCACTTATATAACAAGAGACAAAGCTAAAATAAAACTATGAAATTATGAAATAACTGTAGATATCAACTGAAGATTGCTAAATATTTCTCTTTTGTACATTGTTTTATAAACCTCTTTTCCTAGACAATCCTATTCATTTTCAGTAACATCTTGAAATTTTTCTTCAGATTCTTTTCATCAATTATTATGATTAGATGTAATTTTAAATATTATTGATAGCTTTATATTATGATAGCTATGTCATTTCAACAATAAAAATGAGCAAATGTTTTAGCACTTGTTGAAACATTGGGTTTGGCTGTAGAATCATTGATGCTTTGCACCATTTTTATCCTTGTGAGAGTAGATGCACACATTCCTTCCTCTTATTTTTTTCTTTAACTAAGTATCCAGTTTCTTAGTTTATTGTTATTAAGGACATGATTACTCATTAAACCTTAGAAAAGAAGTGTCTCCATGCCATCCATCTTTACAAAACATTGAGACAGTCATGGATGTGTACTGTGGTAGATACTGAAAAATTAGATGCAAATTGTCTTAGGCACTTATGTTATAAAATGTCTCCTTAAGTGGGTTGTACTATTACATGATAAACCTTACTTTAAGCCCAGTGAGGCCATGCTTTATGATAGTTCTTGGATTTCATTCAAATGTATTTTAAATACTTTTTCTCTTAATGCAACACATTTGTGTGAGGTCAGTACACTAAAATCTTGTCACCTGGAAAAGAATCAATGTACTTTTAGAGACTACTATTCTTGTAGTGAATAGCAAGTTTGTATTACCTTTTGCACTAACCACTTGTAGACGATGTTCGGCCTACTATTATAACATCATTTATTTTTAGAAGCTGATCATTGCATTTCTCCAATATATAATGATGGGCACATAATAGCCATATTGAATATTTGATGCTCCAATATCCACTATTGATTTAGCCAGTACTTCTTAAGAGTAAATTTATAATTCATATCTGTTTCGAGACTCTCATTTTGAAATATTTCCATATATGGCAGTGAAATTATCTTTAATGAAGCTTTTATAGTTAAAAACCTCAATTTTTACAAATCCCTCATATTTGAAGAATAAGAATGCTATCTTTTTAGTCAAGATACTCAGAATGACATAGATATAGTAATAATGGTTTATTTTACCTAAAACCCCAGTATTGTCATTTTTATTTCTTATAAAGCACCCTTTCTTACATGGTTATAAACAGCTAGAAAAAAAATTATAACTACTTTATTAAACAAATGATTATTTCTACTTAATATTTTTCTACTTAATATTTTTAATAGTTTTCTACTTCTAATTTCTGTTTCAATCTTCCCATCTCTGAAGGTGCCCACTCAAATACACTGTAGATAATGATTTAGACACAAACAGACCCTACTATTCCCTAGCTGTGTGAGTTAGGAAACTATTTTCCACTCCATCTGAGCTTCAAAATATGTAAAACCTCATAAAGTAGATAGTTTCAATATAATCATAATGTATTTATCAAAATGAATGTGATTATTTATATCACTAATGCACCATTACATGTACATTATGTAAAGATCATAAAAGCACCATTCCTTTCATTTTCTTAATTAGTAATTAAGTATGTATTGTTTCTGCATTTCTGTGAAATTAGCTGAAAAATATAATAACTAAATTCAATATGCCTATTTTTGTGTTTTTGAATTAAACCTAGCATCGTTCTCTTGAAACTATTTCAATAGCTGTGAACAAGACAAGAACTCTCTGAGATGTACCAGAGAGGGCTACCCTGGGATTTCATAGATGTTGTGTTACCTAAATCCTTCTAGATTTCCTGTAAATCTCAATCAGGTATTTTAAGGGTCACAGGTAACTATCCCTTCTAAACAGAAAAGTGTCAAATACTTTTAACAAAGCAATAGCTTATCTTTATTATCAATAAGATCTAGATTTCGGGGGGTTAGAAAAGCTCCCAAGCTGAGAATATAGATCTGCCTTTCCTGTTTTTGAACATGACCAGCTACTAAACTTTTATATGCTTTTGTGTGTGTGTGTGTGTGTGTGTGTGTGTGTGTGTGTGATGCCTCAAACGAATGTCCATATGATTTTATCAATAGATTTTATATAAACATACAGTGCCCAATTTTCTGGTATGACAAACAGTGTTATTTCTGACCTTTTATTAATTAACATTTTTATAACTCTCTTTACAGATAACTTAATGAAATCTTTAAACAGTCTGATAGAATAAATTAGTATGCATAAATGTTCTGCTTGCTGTGTTATGCCCTTTTATATATTATTCTATTAAATGTCAGTAAGGGTATTAATGTCCATGTTTTACTGATAAAGAATTTAAGTATTAAAGAGCCAAGAGGCAATACTAGATCTTTCCAATTCCTAAGTTTATTCTGCTTTCATTCATCACAGAGTCTAAACCTCAGTATGAAGAAGATTCTTACACAGCTCTGCTTTTACAGACTTCTTAGGTTTAACTCTGAATTTCACTGCAAGAATCAAGCACACACAAAGAGTGGGTGAGCATTCATTTAAGCTTCAATTCTTTTGATGCCATATACATTTGAATAACATCGATGAAATCTTTAAAATAGTCTTGCAGATGTTATTCTATACCAGCCAGAAATTTCCACTAAGTTCTATGAATGTGTGTGCACACGTGAGCATAACACTTCCGCACCTATGATTTGGCTACTCTTCTTTTCCCTTCCTTAATAACATATATGCATAGAGATCTTTAAAAGAAGAATCAGAGGATTTAGCTTTATTTTATATTTTATATTGAAGAGATTAACCTAGCTATAGATTTAAAAAAAAAAAGCTCTGCCACCCTTGTTACTTCTTACTAAAAACAGAAGCAGTGCATGAAATGTTATGAACTAGTGTACCATTTCAAAATATAATATGTAGAGGGAAATTATACTTAAGTTAATAACATTTGACTATATTCCAAAGCTTGTTCTCTTTCGTCTCTCTCTCTCTCTCTCTCTCTCTCTCTCTCTCTCTCTCTCTCTCTCTCTCTCTCCCCTCTGTGTATCTTACAGTCAGCAGTGGAGGTCCACAGACAACTGTAACTTCCATCCCATTCATTCAACAATTTGAGACAAGTCTTTTTCATTCATAACATGTACCAGTCTAGCTGGCCACCCAGAGCTTCCAGTGATTCTTCATTCTCAGCATCTAGTCACTTGATCCGGGTTCTCAGACATGGTAAATCACCAAGTCTGGCTTTATATGGGTTCCACACCTACAATGTCCACATGCTTGCAGAAAATTGCCTATCCATTGAGACATCTTACAGCTGAAATAATTATTAAAATGCCTTTCAAAAACCTAAACTCCTGGTTTATCGCATTGACATGAAATCTTAAGATGTACAGAGAACAGGTAGGATCTGTCACCAAGCATGTTCCTTAGATCAAATCTATTTCTAACCATCCCTGTTTATTCACAACCTTGTTTACCTGAGAATAATGCCATAAAAGTTTTTGTCCAATGTGATTTCTCCACCTAATGTGTGCCAGAAAGACCTGATCTAGTGTATTGTCCTGTTTCAAACTGACTTTTCCCAAGAATATACAACATCTGTCTTAACAGTATTCTGGTAAAACCTGAACTATAATTATGAGTGGTTATAATCAATGCTTTCAGAAATTATAACTATGAAGCTCAACAAAGATCTCTGTATGCCACAACAAACAAATTGTAATAATAAATATTTTGCTTTTTAGGTAAACTTGTTTAAGAGTGATGAAGTGTCTTCAAATAGTAATTTTATTTTACATGAAAAATATTGTATTCTTTAATAGTTCTCTGGTTATTCCATATAGTAATAGTTGTATATAATTTTCTTTTGACATATTCAGTAGCTATACTAGGTTTTGTAACTTAAGTAAGAAAATGCTCTGTACTGGCATTTTCAATTGTATTTTAATAAATAAAGACTGCCTGAAGATCGGAGAGCAAAACAGTCCCCACTGGTCAACCTTACAGACCAGGTTATGGTAATACACACATTTAATCCCAGTATCCACAATGGCACACAATAGAGAGCAATAACCACTCTAGTTGTCATAGGGGTTGGGCGGTGGCTGCCTCTAATCCCAGTGGTCCACACCTTTAATCTGAGCCCTAGAGAGGACTATAAAACCGGAAGACAGCTCTCATATACAATCTCATTCTGAGATTCCAGAAGGCAGAATAGCCACATTCAGACTGAGGTCGAGGTAAGAGCTAGTGGCTGGATGTTTTGCTTTTCAGATCTTCAGGTTAAACCCCAATTTTTGAGCCTGACTTTTATTAATTGTGCTTTAACTCTGTAGAGAATATAGTTGTTAAAAAAACTCAAATGCTGAATGCAAAGTGTAATAAAGAATTTTACATTGAGTTGAGGCCAGCCTGGTCTGCAAGAGCTAGTTCCAGGACAGGCACCACAAAAGCTGCAGGTATTTGTCTCGAAAATCCAACAACAACAACAAAAAAAAAGAAGGAAGAAGAAGAAGAAGAAGAAGAAGAAGAAGAAGAAGAAGAAGAAGAAGAAGAAGAAGAAGAAGAAGAAGAAGGAGAAGAAGAAGAAGAATTTTACAAATGTCATGAATATTCTTGTAAACATCACAGGAAGAAAAGGGAGTCATTTAATCTCCATATACAGACAAAAAGATATCCTAAATATTGAGTCAAAACG
>CAWTZC010000397.1:0-23178 GCA_963919715.1 Microtus obscurus | reverse complement strand
GCAGCGAACTCCCTGGCCAGCAGGAAAGAACAGCCACACGACGAGGATTCTTCTCAAATCACGCTTTATTGGAGCCTCTTGGTTGAAGGGAGAGCAGAAAGCGAGGGGCCCCGAGCTCTGACCTATAGCTGTTTATATAGGGATTCTGCCTAGCAACCTTTGATACTTTGATACCTTAACTGCCTTTCTGGAGGCCCACCAGCAGGAAAGAAAGCAGGGGAACATCCTGTCAATTACAGACCACAAGGAAGTTCCCCTGCCGGTCAGGGGAAGTGCGGGCAGCTAGATCACAACAACTCATCCTGTTTTCTGGTGGAAGAAACTGCAACCTTAATATGGAGTTATCAAGTGAGGCTGGGGCCAAATGCCATTTTATAATGGCAGCCACTCAAATCGGCTCCCTGCAGTTCCCCCTTTTTGTTTTTCTCTGTAGGCCAGTGAGAAGGTCTTACTCCCATTCAGGTCCTCACCTCATAATGTGAGGACCGATCAAAGGAGGCCTAAGACTCCTGGTACTCCTTCTCCCGTGCAATGGAATAAACTCCTGGGAGGTGCAAAGGCAGTACTTCAGAGTAAAAATGCATACCTTCCTCAGTGCAATGGAGAATTTCTCCCTGAGAGTGCAAAGGCTATGCAAGGAACAAACCTACTGGCCTTTTAGGACAGATAACCATATTTGGGGTGAATCGCCATTCTCCAAAGTGGCTAACGCTTGTAGAACCGCAACCTTATCTCGAGATGTCTGAGCTCAGGGGCAGCATTATAGCCATAGGCAGATTATACATCCCTAAACAAAAAAAGAAAAAAGGGGGGGGCTTCTTACTGTCATGGAACCACCCCCTCAAGTCAAGTCCACCACCAAAATGTCATCTCCCCGGAAAGTCAAGACGAAGGAGAAGCTGAGCACACGGCTCTGAGGGGGAAGGAACAGCCCCCTCCCAAGGTAGTGACCCAGGAAGCCTGCAGCCAAACCGAGCTTGCTGCTCCAAAGGAATCCACCAGCGCGTCATCTTCTAAGCAAAGTTCAAAAGCACCAGATGGTGAAACACCACATGCCAAGTGTCAAACAGGTTCAGCTGGGGCCTGTGAAATTGAAGTGGGCACCAGACAGAACACAGCAGCAACGTCCCCGTGAAGGACTCAGCAGTTGAGCCAGGGTCACAAGAAGCTGCTTCAAAAAACGGGGAAAAACCGCGGCATTGTGGCGAACAGGTCCCAGTATGTCTATCAGTGCCTGCAGCCAAAGCAGCAGTGTTAACCGTCTTCCAGATGCCTCGGATGCCAAGAGTGAGCTTGACATGATGGAGGGAGACCATACAGTGATGTCTAATAGTTCTGTCATCCTGGAACAAGAGCATCGGATCAACAGTCTCCACCTCAAGTGTCCCGTCACGCAACCATACGAACGGCATCACTGGTCCAATTATTTTCACAACTTTGTAGATTCTTGCCTCCAGAAAATCCCTCAAGATCGAGAGATGAAGAAACTTCTTTTCCAGGAGGCACACAATCGGGCCAGTGGTAGAAGCACAGGAAGAAGAGGAGGAGCAAGATTGGCAGAACAGGAGCAGGGCACCGAGGCCAGCGTGCGGATAGCAGAGGTTGCGGGGAACGAGAGGCGCGGCATAGAGCTCCGGGCAACCGGCTTCTGCCTTGCGCTGCTGTGGGGTTGCGCGCTGGCAGCCATGGTACCTATTGGGCAGTGTCTGTCCCAGGCGGGCTACGAGACGGTTGCCGATGCCCGCCAAGCCTGCTTGCCAGGATTCTTCAAGTCTGAGGCGTCTGAAAGCCCTTGCCTGGAGTGTCCAGAGCATACCTTGCCGTCAGACGAGGGTGCCACCCCCTGCCAGTGTTAAGAAGGCAGACAGTATTCTCCATCTCTGCTCCGCTCGAATCCGGATTGTCAGCGCCATCATCATCAGGAACAGCAGTGGCATCATCTTCGACCGGATCAGCAGTATCAGTATCCTGAAGAGCGGTGGGATCATTGTCATGATGGACTTCAACAGTTCTGGTCAGGCGGCTCGGGACCCAATGAGGCACTTCTCGATCCTGGGGAAAAACACAAATAGCTCCCCTGGACCTTCGGATAACGGGGTCCGGGCCATACCATTTATTATCTAACACATCCTTCCACATCACTTTCCCTGCCCCTTCCGGGGAGGTGTGGGCGTGTCGGTCGGCTGCCGTACGACCTTTGTCATCCGTTATCAAAAAAATTAAGAGTAAAAAGGGCCATAGCAATCCTATTCCTGGGGGAGGCAGTCTCGGCCATTCCCCTTTTTGTTTTTCTCTGCCTGCTCCTGTCATTAGGAGTGGCTTTCTCATTTATTCCTGTCAGCTGAGTGCATGGAAGACACCTTCTCCCTCGTGCACCTCTTTAGCTTCCCTAGCAACCCAGCTGATCCTGCCTCTGCTCTGAAAGGGCCCACTTAAACCATGTTTTAGGGAATTTGGGCATTGTCAATCTCTCTGGCTACTTCCTGCTGAGCGGGGATGTAGAGTTCTTAAGGGTTTTTACTACAATCTATGCTGTGCTTCCCGGTGTTTGCCCGGTGTTTGCAGCTTCACAGACCCTCAGTGCTGCTTGGCCATGGAGCTGCCTAGAGCTCCTTGGCCTTGGAGCCACAGCTGCTCACACTCCATTGCAAACTCTGGAGGCCTCGGTAACTCGAACCAAATGAATATCACTCCCTTCCTTAGCGTACCTTGTTCAGTGGCAGAATTTAGCTCTCTACCAAGCTTATCCCAGGATGACACATTAAGATTGCCAGAGACGGCAAACCAAGAAGCAATTGTGTCATTCTCTGCTAAAAACCTTTCCAAAGCACTCCATAACAACTCAATGAGAGCCAAAAAAATTGGGTGCGAAGATGAAGCGCCCATTTGACAACCCGTTTGACAACCCGTTTGACTTTTAAGACCCGTTTGACGTTTACAACCCGTCCGGTTTTGACATTTCGCCCTGTCCGCTGTGGTAGCGGCTCTACTACCCCACTCTCCCTTCTTCTACCGGTGAGAGCGGGAAAACCCACTTTTGTCGTGGATCCCCAGCCTTACCTGGAGACTGTCTTGAGTTTCTTTTTTTAGGTATACCTTTTATGTTTATTCTTTTCAGTCTAGACCTGCCTAAGTCCCCCCCTTTTAAATCAGACTCTGATAGGCTGTCCTGGTGTGCTTGCAGTGCCCTCCTCCTTTCCCAGTGCAACCAAAAGCAGCACAGAAAAACGTCAATGACGAGGGTCACAAAGATCAAGCAAAATACCTCAGGAGCAACCCCAGCAATCATCATACTTGGGAGACTCACCGACGTCGCCACTCCGCGTGTCGAGTTCTGAATCCTATTCGGCCCCTCACTCGGTACCAAAGCTTGTCCCAGCGTCCCAGGATTTCGGCACCAGTTGCGGCGAACTTCCTGGCCAGCAGGAAAGAACAGCCACACGACGAGGATTCTTCTCAAATCACGCTTTATTGGAGCCTCTTGGTTGAAGGGAGAGCAGAAAGCGAGGGGGCCCGAGCTCTGAGCTATAGCTGTTTATATAGGGATTCTGCCTAGCAACCTTTGATACTTTGATACCTTAACTGCCTTTCTGGAGGCCCACCAGCAGGAAAGAAAGCAGGGGAACATCCTGTCAATTACAGACCACAAGGAAGTTCCCCTGCCGGTCAGGGGAAGTGTGGGCAGCTAGATCACAACAACTCATCCTGTTTTCTGGTGGAAGAAACTGCAACCTTAATATGGAGTTATCAAGTGAGGCTGGGGCCAAATGCCATTTTATAATGGCAGCCACTCAAATCGGCTCCCTGCATGAGGTTATTTCCCATTTTGTTACCTTCCCAAATCTTCCTGCTCAGGATCCTGGAGAAGGTGACAGGGGTTATAGCATAGGCCTCTCTTGTCTCTCTTGTGTCTACAAGGGACAGTTGTTTCTGCCTCTTAGAACAGGTTCCTGTCCACAGCAGTGCAGCTGTGGAATGTTTTTCTTTTTTATTTATTTATTTATTTATTTTTCTTTTTTCTTTTTTTTTTCTTATTGAGAAAAGGGAAAAAAAATTCCCGCGTCCTCCCAGCCTCCCATTTCCCTCCCCCTCCTCTCACCCTTCTCCCCCTCCCCCCCACTCCTCTCCCCTTCACTCTCCCGTCCAAAGAGCAATCAGGGTTCCCTGCCCTATGGAAAGTCCAAGGTCCTCCCCCCTCCGTCCATGTCTAGGAAGGTGAACGTCCAAACTGGCTAGGCTCCCACAAAGCCAGAACATGAAGTAGGATCAAAACCCAGTGCCATTGTCCTTGGCTTCTCATCAGCCCTCATTGTCCGCCAAATTCAGAGAGTCCAGTTTTATCCCATGCTTTTTCAGTCACAGTCCTTCTGGCCTTGGTGAGCTCCAAATAAATCAGCCCCACTGTCTCTGTGGGTGGGTGCACCCCTCATGGTCTCGACTTCTTTGCTCATGTTCTCCCTCCTTCCGCTCCTCATTGGGACCTTGGGAGCTCAGTCGGGTGCTCCAGTGTGGGTCTCTGTCTCTATCTCCATCCATCACCATATGAAGGATCTATGGTGATATGCAAGATAATCGTCAGTATTGCTATAGGATAGGGTCATTTCAGGTTCCCTATCCTCAGCTGCCCAAGGAACTGTCTGGGGACATCGCCTTGGGCTCCTGGGAGCCACTCTAGTTTCAAGTCTCTTGTCAACCCTTAGGTGGCTCCCTTAACTAAGAATTGTGCTTCCGTGCTCCCCTATCCAACCTTCCTTCACCCCAGTCATCCTATTTCCCCAAGATCCCCCCAGTCCTCCCCTTCTCATTTTTCTCTCCCCATCCCCCCTTATCCCCATCCCACCCCACCCACAAGATCCCAATTTTCTCCCCTGCAATTTTGTCTACTTCCCATAGCCAAGAGGATAATTATCTGTTTTTCCTTGGGTTCACCTTCTTACTTAGCTTCTTTGGGTTCACCAGTTATAGACTCTGTGACCATTATTTATGGCTAGAAACCAATTATGAGTGAGTACATCCCATGTTCATCTTTTTGGGTCTGGGTTACCTCACTCAGGATAGTGTTTTCTATTTCCATCCATTTGCATGCAAAATTCGAGAAGTCATTGTTTTTTACCGCAGCATAGTACTCTAATGTGTATATATTCCACACTTTCTTCATCCATTCTTCCATTGAAGGGCATCTAGGTTGTTTCCAGGTTCTGGCTATTACAAATAATACTGCTATGAACATAGATGAACAAATGCTTTTGTCATATGATAGGGAAACTCTTGGGTATATTCCCAAGTGTGGTATTGCTGGGTCCAGGGGTAGGTTGATCCCGAATTTCCTGAGAAACCGAAACACTGATTTCCAAAGTGGTTGCACAAGAGAGCATTCCCACCAGCAATGGATGAGGGTACCCCTTTCTCCACAGCCTCTCCAGCAAAGGCTATCATTGGTGTTATTGATTTTAGCCATTCTGACAGGTGTAAGATGATATCTCAAAGTTGTTTTGATTTGTATTTCCCTGATTGCTAAGGAGGTTGAGCATGACCTTAAGTGTCTTTTGGCCATTTTAATTTCTTCTGTTGAGAATTCTCTGTTCAGTTCAGTGCCTAATTTTTTAATTGGGTTAATTAGCATTTTAAAGTCTAGTTTCTTGAGTTCTTTATATATTTTGGAGATCAGACCTTTGTCTGTTGCGGGGTTGGTGAAGATCTTCTCCCAGTCAGTAGGTTGCCTTTTTGTCTTAGTGACAGTGTCCTTTGCTTTACAGAAGCTACTCATTTTTAGTAGGTCCCATTTATTCAATGTTGCCCTTAATGTCTGTGTTGCTGGGGTTATACTTAGGAAGTGATCTCCTGTGCCCATCTGTTGTAGAGTACTTCCCACTTTCTCTTCTATCAGGTTCAGTGTGTTCGGACTGATATTGAGGTCTTTGATCCATTTTGACTTGAGTTTTGTGCAAGGTGATAGATATGGGTCTATTTTCATTCTTCTACAGGTTGACATCCAGTTGTGCCAGCATCATTTGTTGAAGAGGCTTTCTTTCTTCCATTGTATACTTTTAGCTCCTTTATCGAAAATGAGGTGATCATATGTTTGTGGGTTAAAATTCGGGTCTTCTATGCGATTCCATTAGTCGACTTCTCTGTTTTTATGCCAGTACCACACTGTTTTCATTACTGTAGCTCAGTGATAGAGTTTGAAGTCAGGGATGGTAATGCCTCCAGAAGATCCTTTATTGTATAGGATTGTTTTGGCTATCCTGGATTTTTTGTTTTCCCATATAAAATTGATTATTGTCCTCTCAAGTTCTATGAATAATTTTGATGGGAACTTGA
Source organism: Microtus obscurus (assembly GCA_963919715.1). Classification (NCBI taxonomy): domain Eukaryota; kingdom Metazoa; phylum Chordata; class Mammalia; order Rodentia; family Cricetidae; genus Microtus; species Microtus obscurus. The sequence continues at coordinate 16,854 of CAWTZC010000397.1, read as the reverse complement.
TGGGAATTGCATTGAATCTATAAATTGCCTTTGGTAGAATTGCCATTTTTACTATGTTGATCTCCCAATCCAAGAGCAAGGGAGGTCCTTCCATTTTCCAACTTTTAATTTAATCTTCATCTCACCTCTTCTATCTCTCCCTTGTTTTGCCTCTCTCCTCATCTTTCTGTCTTCCTCTCCCTCTCTCTCCATTTTTCTTTCTACCTCCCTTCCTTCCCTCCCTTCTCTCTCCCTTGTCTCTGTTTCAGCAATTCTAGTCTCTGTCTCTCTGTCTTTATCTGTCTCTGTGTCTCTGTCTCGGTCTATCTAAATGTATCTCTCTCTCATATATATATATATATATATATATATATATATATATATATATATATATATATATATATATATATATATATATATAGCATAGAATTTCTATATTCTACCCAAGCCTTGATTCTTATTGTTCAAACCTCAAGTCCTTCCTGGAACATGAGAATCTCTTTGATTAATGTCTAAAATTGCTGCACTTCTTGTTCACTGCAAGGAAGAATGGGGAGACCAGTGGACACTACTGTGTATTGTGCTGCTAAGAAAATGCACAGGAAGTTAGTTGAAAAGTTTACTTTATAGTATTTTTGATTTAAGTTTTCTTCAAGACTTCACCCAATAGTGGAGAAACATCAATATTTAAAGCCCTCTTTCTTCTGTTCATTACATAGTTAGCTCCTTCAAGTTTTAGGTTATGGTTGGATTTTTATTCCTTTGGCAAACACTGTTATTTTCTGTTATAATTGTACCAGGAGTGTCCCCCAGTGGCTCATGTGTTCAAGGGTTGGTTCACTTACTGATGATGGTAGGACCTAGGAGGTTGAGTCACCATGGAAAGAAGTCAGATCATTAGGGATTTGATCCATATCCTCTGTGTCTTTCTCCCTCTTTCTTTAACCACTAGGAAGTGATTAGTTCTGTTGCCCCAGATTACCTGCCTTACCATAGCCAAAAATCAGGGGACCAACTGACTATGGATCAAAACTTCTGAAACGATAAGCTGGGGGGGGGGGAACCTTTCTCCTTCTTATGAACTAATTTGCTTGGGTCTTTGTGTCTGCTTCTGTATCCCATACAATTCTGGAATATTATCTGGCATGTAAAAGGCACTCAAAAGCACTTGTGGGGGACTGGGGATGTAGTTGAGTTGGTGGAATTTCTGCTAGTATTCAGCAGGCCCTCCCTGGCTAAGTCCCTAGCACTGACAAAAGCAGGTGTTCTGGCACAAGCCAGTAGCTTCAGAATCCTGGAGCTGAAGGCAGAAGGGCCTGCTAAAGGTCATCCTAGGTACACAAAGAATTCAAGGCAAGCATGTCTTGAAAAACAAAAATGTAAATAAAGTCCCATTATGCATTAGTTGCTCTTCTGTTTCTGTGATAAAAGACTATGCTAGAAGCAACCTAAATCAGATTGGTAGCAGCTTTTGTAGGCATTTTAGGAGCATAAAATTCCTTAGGCCTCCATTCACAAGCTGGAGGCCTGTATAGGTAGGTTTTGCCCTTGGAGCATCTCTCTTCTTGATCCAGTGTAGAGCACAAGACCTGTCCTGAACTCTATATGTATTCTCTGAACAATTTTATCTTCCCTATTGCTTTTGTTTCTTAATCTCTAAAACTGGAACATGTAACACACAAGTCAGAAGGTTGTCAGAAGTGTTAAAAGTGGAGATCTGTAGTTTATCGTCCATCTATCTATCTGTCTATCTATCTATCTATCTATCTATCTATCTATCTATCTATCTATCTATCCATCCTCTATCTCTGTCACCTGTCTTCTGTATATCTCTGATCTATTTATCTATACTTTATCTATGTATCTATATATCTATATCATCTATGTATCTATCATATATTATCAATCTATTCAATTGTTTACCTACCTGTTTTTATAAATAGAAATAGGTACTATCTACCTGAATGCAGACATAGATACATGTAGATATCTATATCACTAGAACCCATGATACATGCTGTGTTACATATACATTTATATATCTATAAACACATTCATATATGTAATATGTGCCCACCACATAAAACTGTCAATAGATCATAATACAATAATCCTTAGACCTTAGACATTTGTGATGCAGATAAACAGATAAGCCACTGTATTACCTCCTATTATTTCACCTCTAAGAATCTGAAGTTTAATGCTTTTGTAACACATTGGATTGGGGCTGGGATGTCTGCCAAATGTAGTTCTTTATCTCCAGTCTAAACTTACCAGAACACATTCAGTACACTGGCCTCTAAGACACAAGCACATTGCTGCTCTGCCAAAGCAGTAACAATGTAGTGGCCAGAATTCGATTCTGTGTTTTTCTAAAACCTCCCAGTAAAAATGCTTCCTTTAGTTGATCCCCACATTGGGGCTCCAGTCACGTTTGCTCTTAGGACACTGGGATCTTTAAACTATCAAGCAGCTTCTTACTACATTGAAAGCAATTTTGAACTTAGGTCTGATCCTTTGATAATTGAAAGTTTGCTTTCAAACAATCAATAAAAAGTGTCAGAAAGCTCAAATCAATGCAGCAAACAAATGAATTGCTGATACGTAATTTAATAACTAATGTTTAAGAGATAGTTCCCTTTTAACCTTGCCAGGATTTTAAGGCAATTAAACATCAATGTGAAAATTATATTTGTGAAATGAGACAGCAACCTGAATACATTTACATTTTATTAATTTGGAGTGTTTCCTGAAGTTATGATGAAATGAGCTCTAAACATGAAACATGGGAGAAGCTATGTAGGGAAGACGGAAGCGGGGGGGAAGGGAAACTGCAGCTGCAGTGCTGGGAGTAAGGTAATCTCTCTCTCCCCCTCTCTCTCTCTCTCTCTCTCTCTCTCCACACACACACACACACACACACACACACACACACACACACACACTTTGAAGCTACTCCTTCTGACTTCCATGTGTTCCTGCATCTCGAGTCCTAGGACTGTAATCTCTTCCCCAATCATGGAGACACTCATACTCCCCTGGCCTCTGATTGTAGCCCATCTCTTCTCCCTTCGTTGACCTCGTCTCCTCCGTGTGTTAGACAGGCCTGGTGCACCTATCCTGGGAACTGACATCTGTGAGAGCCAGAGGAAGTGTGTACGGTGGTACATGTCTGTAAATTGCAGCACTTGGGAAACCGAGGCAGGAACATTGCCACTAGATTGAGATCAGCCTGGACTACAGAATACCAGGGTAGCAAGGCATCATAGAGAAGCTCTGTATCAAAACCCAAAACAAACCAGACCAGACCAGAGGAGGTTGAATTCTGATGGCTCCTTCTTATCTGTGGCCTCTTACCGAACAAGCTTTTTCCACATCCACCATTAACTGAGTCAACATTTTATCCTCATCAAGAATACTAAGTCCTGCATCCATTCTCTTCACCCATCTGAAACCTCTTATATGTTTTTCTGCCGTCTCTAAAGTCCACATAATTCCATCGTTACACATAATTTCAGTCCGCTCACTTTTTAGCAAGCATTTTCTCACATCCTGGAGAGTCCAATCATCTGCTCTCTTGATGACTGACACAGAAACAACAGCTTTGCTGAAGAAAAATAACACTCTGTGGTTGACCTGGGGGCTTTATTATGTACGAACACCTGCTGCTGGATGAGCAGGTGAGCACACTTCTCTCGAATGCGCTCACTGACCCACTCCCTCTAGCCATTCTTTCATGTGTCACCTTTTATTCACATTCGCAGAATGCCTCTGCTTTCCAGAGATAGGCTGCTGTTAGCCTTAAAGAAAAAGAATAAAATTACAAAATTTGCAGGAAACCTGATGCAACTGTAGCAGAGAAATAGCCCAGGCCTAGCAAGTCAAATGCTGCCTGCTTTCTGACACGCAGATCTTAGTTTCGGTTCCTACTGTGTGCAGACTTGTGAGTATAGGCACAGATCATAAAGTCAGAATGGGGCCCATGACAGAAAAAAAAGAGGCTTTAGGGAAGATGGTACAGTGTGGAGTCACAGAACACATGTTACATGCATGTAGACTGTTGCGGGTAGAAATGAGCAAAAAGGAGGGGGACCAGTGAACAAGCAGGAGAAACCCAAATTAACTACATACCAGAATCCCAAATGAACTTGCTAGTTTGTACTTTAATTTAAAAATAGAAACCACATCAGGGGAAAAAACATCATAAAAATTTAGGGAAATATAATTGATAATAAAAACAGAATCCTTTTCCTCTAGAGTTGGAAATGGCAAGAATGCCCCAGTGACAGAAATCCTTGCCACGGTACTGAAAATCCTACCCACTGAAGGGAAGGAAATTAAGGGAGGGAAGAAAAACAGAAAAATCAGAGGGTCTGAGTGACTAGATCTTATTTCCCTCCAAGTAACACTTTATTTATTATCCTCTTCCTCATAAATAAAAAAAAATTAAACTTGTTTCACATTTAAAAGTTCACAATATGTTTTTAAAATTTCACAAAACTATCAGGGATGCATTATTACCATCCTTATATTTTTCTAGATAAGACAACTGAAACATAACAATTCTTAATGTTAACTATTGAGCTGGGGTTGGACACTAGGAAACCTGCACCAGTGATCACACACTTGACCTTGGAGCAGATGGCCAGTCCCCACCAGGGCACTCTGCATCTCATCTTATTTTAATTTTCCAAAGGTTTTGCTTCACCTGTAATGTCCACGAATTATGTATCCCTTCTCTTCCTCAATTCCATCACTCCTATCAGTATTCAGCTTCATTCCAGTAGGTTCTCATCTCAAAGTAACCATATTCATAATAAAATAAAAAGCCATCTACTTTATATTCTAGATAGATTAGCGAGCCTTACGTCCTTTATTATCATGTCCAAACCAGTTAAAATATTAGATGACACAATTAAGGAGATATGTCTTGAAGCACAAAAATACACAATCATCAGCAATGAGCATTTGTATTAATAGCAGGTCTTTGGAAGGCATTATTGGGAGCCCATTCATTGGAAGCAGAATGGTAAAGTCTCAGTACAAAGATGGGGGGATGCAGCCAATTTGACATGAGTGGTGAAAGGTAGGATTGGAAGTAAAAAGGATTCTTGGGGTCTGCCTCCTAACATGAATGTTTCATTTCACTTCCTTGTAGGTAGACGTTATAGGATATACATATCTAGATGACTTCATTAAGTATGTGTGTCCAATGAGGACTACTGAGACCTCAAGAACAATGGCAATGGGTTTTTATCCTACTGCACCTATTGGCTTTGTGGGAGCCTAGGCAGTTTGGATGCTCACCTTACTAGACCTGGATAGAGGTGGGTGGTCCTTGGACTTCCCACAGGGCAGGGAACCCTGATTGCTCTTTGGGCTGTTGAGGGAGGGGGACTTGATCGGGGGAGGGGGGGAGGGAAGGGGAGGTGGCGGTGGGGAGGAGACAGAAATCTTTAATAAATAAATAAATAAATGAAAAAAAATTAACTTCAAAAAAAAAAAAAGTATGTGTGTCCAGTCAAAGAATCCTGCAGTTCTAGCTGTAATTCCCTGGATCTCTCAGTCCTATTTATACCTTCAGACCAGTTTGTTCCTTCTGCCTTGGTACTTTCCCCTCCTGTACCTTCTAACACCCACCTTTGTCCTTCACAGTCTTGCTTAGAAGAGTCCTTGCCCTGTTCTTTCCAGCTTAATTATTTCCTTGCAAACTCTGTTTGTTTCTTATACAGAACTTGTCATAATATTGCAATATGTAGCTGATATTTTGATTTGGTTGTCTACTATCCATCTCTTCTACAGAAGCAGGGCCATCTGTGTTCCGTGCCACAGTGCTCTCAGCTCCTAGCTTGATGATGGAATACATAGACATACTAGAATGGAGATTGAAGCCTTATATCTTAAAGAAATGATATGAAGAAAGAGAGAGGTGAGGGGCAGAGAGAAAGAGAGAGAGACAGAGAGAAAAAGAGAGAGACAGAGAGAGACAGAGACAGAGAGAGAAATAGAGAGCAGATGAATAAATAAGCTGCATATGGTTCCTATACATTTCAAATCATGGATTAACCAGAAGACTTGATAAAGGCTGACACAGTACTGCCCGTTCTCATGGGGAAGTGAGAAGAGTGTGCTCAGAGTCAAGATGAAAAAAAATTACTGGCAGGGTGTAAAACCAAGGGTCCTGGCCTTATTAAAGGAAATGAAAGAATACAATGTCAGAGAAACAGAGCCCTGACACTAAGGTGGAGGTCAGATAATGGTGGTCAAGATGAGGTAAGGAAAGTTTAGAAAACTTGAAGAAAAGAATGAGGAAAGAGCCACACTGCCAGCAACATAGTTCAGTTATCAATCAGTAGTTTTTTTAAATTAAACATATTCTGTTTTCTAGGTACCAGATGAGGTAATAAAGTACTGGTTTGAAGAAATCAATAACTAATTCATGGACAGTAATCAGCCCACGGTTTAAAGCTCCTTAAATACCCTTGTGAGGAAATCAGGGTCCCAAAATCTATGCAGGAGGAAATGTTCTCAGAGGAACTAAGAAAGTGAATCACAACTTTTTACTTTGTCTACTTAAAAGATATATAATATTTAAATCAATTCATTGAGAATTTTATGCAAGGTCTTTTGTTTTTATCACATTCACTTGCTACTTCTTTCCCAACACTTCCTGAACCTACCCTCATCTCTCCACTCCCTCTTAACTACATATCCTCTATAAAATTGAAAAAAAAAAAAACATATACAAATGGGTATGGGGCCATCTACTAGGGAACAATCATACCCTTAAAGAAAACTGACTATCCAGCTCCCAGCTTCTGTCAGCTGTCAATAGCTCCTCAGTTATGTGCATAAGCCCCACCCTTTCTTCCATGACTTCTTCCTTGTGGAATGAAATAGCTGGATTCCCAAGCAATGCAGTAGCTGGCTTGTAGCAACTATTTTCATAACATTGTAGTGTTGCTTATTAATATGCAAGAGTTATTTGATCAAGGGATAGTGTTTATCTCAGGGGAGGAAGTCATCAGTAAGACCCAGCAGTCAACCTGTGAACTACAAGAATGATTGATGTGTCAAGATATGCCTGTGGGTACAATAATGACACAAATGCTATGGGAGCAGCCCATTGCTTCCTGGCTGACTTTAGCCTAGTCTTACTGATGACCTCCTCCTCTGAGATGCACATTCTACTTAGCACTTTGAAAGCTAGTCAGTATGAGGGAAGCTTCTTGGTTAGTACCATCTTGATTTCCTCATATTCTATGACTCAAATTTATAATATCTTCAGCAGCAGGGTCTTACCATCAAGTTCTGGAGGGCAACTAAGAACAGTGGCAGTAGATTTCATTGTTTGGGGGAGTTTCTGGGTCACCTTTGACTAACAACTAGAGAGAGTATACCTATACCTGGCAGTGGAGTTTTTCTTTGCCAGCTTTTAGCTTCTGAGATGAACATTATCTCTTGATCAAGTAACTCTTGCATATGAATAAGCAATACTACAATGATATGAAAATAGTTGCTACAAGCCAGCTACTGCATTGCTTGGGAATCCAGCTATTTCATTCCACAAGGAAGAAGTCATGAAAGAAAAATTTCTAAACAATAACAATTTGACTCATGGGAGAGTTTTCCTCAGTAGAAGGTAAGTAATTTTTGTATTGGTATTCCATTACCATGTGGCTGGCTCATGGTGGCAACTACCTTGATTCACATATTGAGAAATAGCAGCCTAGAGCATGACTCTTCAACCATGAGTTAGTTCTGTCACGTTTCTCTTCTTAAAGGCTCACTGTAAGGTGAAAAAGTGCAAGATACATGGGCAACAAGGGTAGATGAGTCCTCACCAGGGAGGATGATGAGACTATTCTTTGGGGTTCACAGTATCTGCAGGTAACTCTGGAAGTGAGACTAGACATCTTTGAGTGTGTGTGGTGGTGATGGTGGGGATAGGATTTCTTCAGTTTGACCTAACAAAGCAAGCTTGCTTTGTTGTTCATTGCAGTTGTTGGAGCACTTAGGAGAAGCAATAAGGTTTGCCCACTCTCGTGTTCACCCTGGTTGTAGATGAGAAGGAAGGATACTGAGGAAGGCATAACTGTCGCTGGGGTCCTATGCTCTCTGTTTCCTCTACCCAGAATTTCTCACCAAGTTCTATCTTTTCTACATGGAATGCCCCAGTGACTTTGTATAGCCTCTAAAGGAGATCCCAACTTCTTGTTCAGCTGTACAATGATTCTTGAGCCATAGTCTAGTCACTGATTGGACTCCTGACTCTTCTCTTGAGGTGCCCTTAGAACATGCTTCTTCGATCTACGCAGAACTGTCAATGATCCTCTGTTAAGATACAAGGTCTTTCAGAGTAGGTACTATACCCGTCCTCAGTTATGTTCCATAAACAGAGCTCAGTGCCCCGGACTTATGGACTGAATGAAATTTCCAAGATTTCAAACCTGGCCTAGTGGGTGTACCTATACTCTGAAGTCCTTTTACAATGTTTGTCAAATTCCTGTGTTCTATGTCACAGGCAACACTCACACATGAATACTTCTGATGCCAGCTGATTGGCACTTCTGTACCATGCAAAACCCAGGGAACCATTTCTCATTTTTTTTTGATAGGTCTAAATGTCCTTAGCACTGGCAAGCAGTAACTGGCTCAATTGCTAAATTTTGAATGTTTAATAGGAATCAGTGGACTGTCATTGATGGGACCTGCTACTGATGTGTGTTTGAGACAGCCTGTGTACTTTGCTGCTGGCTCACAGGAGCCCTATATCATCTCCTCTAGCCTCCCAGATCAGGTAGGGAACCCTTGTCCAAGGTAGTATCCCAACTTTGGCTAAAATGCACTGTGCACCCAAAGAAGACTCACTTTTGTTCCACTTTATAGTTAGTGTTTCCTTCCAGCAAGATTTACCTTACAAGGAAGGGGTGTGTACAACAGATTCTCAAATAGCCCTTTGGACTTTGGAAGCATCTACTTACTTTGTATAGATACCAAATTTTAGACTCCTTCTTTTGGCTAGGGAGTGCACTCTATTATCTTTGTCTGATGGTGCTGGATATCTTGCCATCACTTCTAAGTAATATTCATACCTGATTTATTTTCTGTCTGACAGGTGGCTTAACTTGTCAGATTAAAATAATCAACTTTGAGATATTATCAACACAGGAACTGAGCTGCTTTTTGCTTTTCCATGTTCTATCAGGGAGACCAAATATAACAGGCATTCAGTGGGCACCAGAGTGGTAAAGAAGAATCAACACTGCTGACCCCTGCTTTTAGTACAAAGCAAGTCTGTATTTCTAGCAATGACACTCTGCATTTTGGCTCCAGATAGGTAGGTACCTCACTCTTTCAGAGAATGGGCTATGGGGATGTGGTAAAGCTGCATAAATCCATCCCCAAGGCAGCAAACATCTTAAAATAGCATGAGAGAGTCAAGGACAAAGTTTCCTCTGCTCACTGTGAGTGGATATCATCAAAATAAAGAGAGGGAAGGAAAACACATACTTTATTATATCTGTTTGCAGAAAGAGATTTTCACAGTATGACTTCGACAGACTTCTAATCCACAGAGCAGTTCATTTTGTTTTCTGTCCGGAGATAAGGATTAAACTGAGAAGTCTCCATGAAGGATAAGGTGGCAGTCATGCTCAGCTGAAACCCACAGGTCTAGGTCCCTTCTACACTGATCTCTGGGGTCAGAAGTGTTTGCAGGAAGCCATGTGAAGGCGGGAGTCATATACACCCCCTACACTGCCCAATCTGCCACTCTTCTTCATGCTGATGAAAACTGTCTTCAATAGAAGCAAAGGAGGCATTGAAAGGAAAAGAAGCTGAAAGCTGAGATGATTGACAGACTGGAGTGACAGGCTGATACAGCCGGATGAAACTGGGCCCATTCGATTTATTTCTCTCCTTCCCTTCCTCTCCTGACTGTGTTGAAGTATACAATAAATACAGAGAAGCATACATATCAAATGTACGGCTTGGTAAAGTTTTATAAATGTGAGCTCCCTTTCACACTCCTCCCACAGAAACAGATTAATAGAATATCTGACATTCTCATCTTGCCAACGACACACTTCATGTAAATTGTCACGACACATCGCACGCTTGCTTAGCTTCCCTTCAGCTTTATTCATGAAGCTCATGTGTGCGGTGTGCGTAGTTGTGGATTGTTACCTCTCCCTGAAGTTGGGGGCTGTTTGGTTGCAAATCCTACAGATTTCTGTCCTACTGCTGTTGCTGGGTCTCTTTTTCCTTTCTCTGATGAAATGAATTTAGGAGCCTGCGTATTTGTCTGCAGCTTCATGGTAAGAGCGATCCCCAACACAGGATGCTCTTGGACGTGGCCCAGTCCTTACATTTTCTCCTAGCTGACCACGTCCAACTTCCAGTTTTTCAATGTGTGCTGTTGTGCATGCCTGTCACGTCTCCTTTATGCGGAATTGGAGCAAGACTTAGCACATGTGCAGAGAGAAGCTAATAAAGAACAAGTTTTGTCAATATATGCTCCTTTCTTGGCAGATAAACTCCAAGTAACAAATCTGGGTATACTGAAGGGTGCATAACACCAGGAACTATGGGGATATTTCATCTACTCTGAATGCAATCTTTATTGCTAGATGCATTTACTTGGCAGGGATTTCTGCTCTTTAAGAGATACTAGGATAGCTTTCATGGTGGCAAGTGAATTTCTTCCTGCAGTCTTCTAGGGGCTGAAAATACATTACCTCACCTCGCTTCTATTAGGATTGATCAGGTACTGGAAGCAATTGGAGATCAATGCCATGCTAAGAAAATGGGACTTGTCATAGAGCTGTTGTGCTAGGCGTCCCCCTCTGCCTGTCCTCTCTCCTTTCCCTCTGCTCCCTCTCCTTGTATCTGACAATCATCCTGATATCTCCAGGGAGTGAATGATTCTGCTAAGAGGTTTATAGTCCAGTTGATCCCGCTGGCCCTGTGGGTGTGGGCATGATTCCTCCTTGTCCTGATGGCAGGGTCCTCTAATCATTCTTCCTCTGTGTTTGCAAATGTCAACCACAAATCCCAGCAGGCTCGTTAAAGTGTCCATGTGTGCAGGGCACCTTGTTAGAGGATTCATTGGCTGCTGATCTCACTGATAACCTTCACTGGGGAAAGGTGGATGACCCAACAAAGAGAAGCCTGGGCCCAAGCTGCTTCAATCTTTCGCAGGACAAAAAATGGGCATCCATGTCCTCTAGGACCCTGCCATGGTCTGAAAATGGGTCTGTTGCCTTATTCCTTGAAAGTTCAACTCCAGTGGCAGATCTCTGATACTGCTGAGGAAAAGGTTCTTAGAGTTACCAAAAGAAAAATGAAATTGCCATGCACAGATTTTCTGCGTGGCATCATGGTGGTTTGTCTGCACCAGAGGGACATTTCACCATGTTCTGAGATGGTGGTTTGGCTGTGTCCTGAAAGCAGTAATGGAATTTGAAAAAAAGAATACAATTGCCACACAAAACAACTTGCCTGCAACTTCAGCAATAAAACAAGGCTGTGCTTCCATCTGACCTCCTTGGTGACTTCTTGTATGGATGGAGTAACACAAAATTTCTTAGGGATAATGTAACTCTTTCCATTTAGAAGAATGTTGTTTTTCTGAATACAAGAAGTGTTAAAGAGTGTAAAGACTTTAAAACTGCAAGTATTGCCTTCTGTGGGATTTGCCTGTAGAACAGGATTTGGATTAGTAGTGTAGAGAAAAAAAAGAAAAGAAATCAGTGTTCTGGATTAAGCAGTTAGCTGGGAGCTCCAGCCTTGACTAAGACATTCTGGCTTGGGTTATGTCTGTCAATCTAAGGAACACAGAGAGACCCTCTAAAGAACGCATTTACTTAGGAGTGAGAGGGGAATCTGAAAGTCTTTGGCAGAGCAGGGACCCAGGTCAAGCAGAGGGTTCTAAAGGCAAAGGGAGGAGACACAAGAGTGATATTTTAACAGTGGCCCTTAGCAACAAAAGAGATATCGGTCTGATATATGTAGGCAGTTGCTGGGCTCACAGATGGATAACCAACAATGGTCACAGTGACCATTGTTGAGGTGGCAGCTTTCAGGGTGTTCTTGGAATAGTCCATCTCAAGTAGGCATGTGTGTGGGAGCCCTTGGTTCAGGCAACAGGGAATGTCCTTCCAGGGCCAGGAGTATCCCCGTTCACAGGATGTTTCCGAGCCTGTGGATCAAGTAAATAAGACCTGGAATGCCCATGTATGGACACATTCAGCAGGCCCCGAGGCCTTTTTAGTAAATGTTGGGGCATAGCAATTCCCTCAAGGGGCACAGGGAACTTCCCAGGTTGCAGCAGCCACTTCGGCTTCCTCCTCCCTTGCTAACGTGGCTCTTGAGGACTTGCTTTCCTGGAGCCTGGCTGACTAGGCTATGGCCTCTGCATTTGCCCTCCTTGCACTGAAGACCATTTTACCTACATTCCACTCCAGCAGGGTCCAGCTCTCAGCTTGCTCTTCTACGAAGGGGAAACAAACGTTTTCATTGCCCAGGCAACTTTGAAAGACCCTTGAGGTATGCAGCTATGAAACCCAAATCTGAACACTAAGGAGGAATTCCAGGCATTATGGAATATAGGAAGTGTTTCGGGGGATAGAAATCCTTCTGTTGATAACACAGAGTTATATAAACTAATGAAAATGAGAAGCAGCACCTGGATCAATTTCTTCTGAGGCCAGGCCTTGCTCCATCAAGGCAGCTGCTCAAGGCTGATTTGAGGCTCATTGAGCTGACCAGACAAGCTCACATCTGGAAAGTTGGCTGTGTGGGAGCCTCCAGAAGGGCAGACTAATTATCCTTGACTTGATGAGCCCAAAAATTTGTGTCTTTCGGGAAGATGTCCCTCCAGCTAGCACTAGTGAGTGGTCTTCAATTTTGAACCTTCCATCTCCATGGATTTCTTGGATCTGGAGCTAGGGCGACTGGGAGTGGGTGAGGGGAGCTAGAGCAAAGAAGGAGCTATCATTTGTAACAAGAAATAACTTATTTGAACCTATTAGTTTGTTTATCTGCTCACTGTAAGCAAAAGCAGTTTGTGGTGCTGATTCACAGTAGAGAATAAGAAGACAAAGGCCATGATCAAATCGGAAGCCAGTGTGTAGCTAATGAAGACCTACAAACTTTGCATAAATACATTTATGCCCACATCATAGCATTCCCGTTTGTAGATGAATATTCACGTGTCTTAGATCAGTCACATGGTAGATGCTTGCAAGGCTCCAAATGACTAGGTGGTCATGTCAATGGAGTGCTGCCCACTTCTTGTGGATCTCAGGAAGAACAGATAAGGATCATAGGAGTCATACATTAAAGAGCAGGCAAGAGATACAGAAGCCCTGCAGCTTTTGAGGATATTTTCGATTTTCAAGAACATCTCTCTATATTCAGAAAATACTGCAGCCATCATCTTAGAAAAAGTAACTCTGGGATTATAAAAGATCCTTCACTGCCCAGGCTATAATTCAGACATCCCCCTACCAAGGCTCTGGTATCACACTCAGAAAGCAGAGGTCCATTCAACACATCCAACTCAAGAATCAGAAAAAAACTGTTTCTACATGTTTGCTCCAAGTCAAATAGGTTGAAATCCCATTTATTTTAGGATTAAAGTGTGTGCTCTCAGAGGCCTCTTTTGACTGCTTTAACATCAGTGTGGAAAGTCCATCTGTCCAGCAGACAGTGAAGAAAAACAATTGGCTTTGTCCTGTGAAACGAGCTTAATGCTGAGCTCCTGGTGCTCTGCACAGAAAGCTAAGCCCCCTTCAAGGACTCAGAACAGAACAGGAAAGTGGGAACTGAGCTGTCCTGCCGAGAGATAGGTGCTGGGAGAGAAAAGATGCTGCAACTTTGCATTCTGCCTCTTTATTTTCTAAAAAGCATCCCAGAAGCAGATACAAGTCTCCGTCTAATGCTCTGTGCCTCCCCTCCTACCTCGGCTCCTTCAGATGTGATCAAATTGGCAGCCTGTGTCCCTTGGAAGCCTGAGGCTGAGGGAAAGCTTGACACTAGATACTTTATCATCCCAGGCTGTTTTCCCTTCAGATTGCCAGCCAGCCCCTTCACCCCAAACCTTTTTATCTTATTTTGCTAAACAAGATGAGCTTCTGTCAGTGCTGCAAGTAATTGACTTGTTTTTAATATATATTGAGGCCCAGGGTTAAAAACTGGACAATACTATGCATTTATTATTCTTGCCCCTGTCTGTTTATTCTAGTGTGAAATTGTTTTCCAGGTAGTGATTAATTCTGCCCAAGCGTCCTGCCCTTGCTAGGCAATTTACTGTATATAGGGAAGAAGATGCTGACGGCATGAGCCTACTATCAGGGGTGTCGTTACGGTTTTGTCAGACATCAACTCCCCTATTGTCTTCTGTCATTTAACCAAGCCTGTGATCCTTTACTCATTTTAGAAGTCCGGGTTTTCCATAAACAACTGGTGACTGGTTTTGAAGAGATATATGTAGAGGCTGCTGGCAGGATGGAGTCGCCCTTACCAGAGCTTAAGGAATTTCAACAGTGGGGTTTCCTACTCTCAAGTCAAAGCTGTCACCGTCAATCAGCACATTGCCTGAAAGACAATGGGTGCCTCGTCTGGTGTAAGATGCCATTTGTCATAGCAGGTTCCATGATCATTGATTATAACTACCTATGGTAAAGAAGGCATTTGTCCATGCTGGGGAAGCTGCACGCTGGAGCAGAAGTCATCATCTCTTGAGAATCACCTTGTCCCTCGAACCAATGAAGAATTCTTTGGACCACCATGCAGTACTGGTGTGCAGGTCATGGTTAATCATGGAGACCATACCAAGAACTGGATCTGGACTGCTCCTTGCCCCAACTCCTCCTCTGGTTAAGACACAACTCATTTAGTCCCTGAATCCACACTTGGGGTCACTGAATCCATTTATTTGTTCCTTTTCCTGGTGTGACAATATCAACAGAAATTTCCTTTCTGTTTTTCACCATTATTGTCTCTTAATTGATGGTAAGGACAGGGGAGCATGCGCCTGCCCAGGATTTCCCTTCTAAGAGCTCTGGTTACACGGTTATAGTAGAATGCCATTTCAGTGGTCCCATTTCATGCTGGGTTTATCTACTATCCTTTCAAGCCCTTCTTCATATATTTTTGGGGAGAGATTTGTGCTACACTGATGACTTTCACCTCATATTACTAATGAGGTAAAGAAATAATGTTTTGCCCAATTTATGCATCCTGGAACCTGTTGTTAATCACTAGACTAGCTTTTGTTTGTAAAAGAGAGGTCACTGGACACAGGACACCAGCTCTGTGAGGGACATGTGCCTACAAAAAAAAATCAAACCCAAACCCAAACCACCATCTTCAGTGTCAAGCTGTGTATAGAGGTGTACATCTTTAATCCCAGCACTTTGGAGGTGACGGCGTGGGGATCTCTAAGAATTCAAGTTACTTGAAATCTTGTCTCAAAAGGAAAGAGAAAGAAAAGAAAGAAGAGGTTTAAAGAGTTCATATTTTCTTGAGCCCTGAAAAGTTATGGCTGGTGTGTCATATGTATGTGTGTGTGAGCTCATATATCTTGATGTGAGTGTGTATTGGTTAGAGGTGGGTTTTGACAGGATTAATTAAACCAGACATGAGGCAGCAACAGTGAGGGCATAAAAACCCACTGTAGCTGGGCCGTTAAGTGAGCTTGTCAGTCTTAGAGCCTCCACAGAGAAGGAGTGGATCCTGAATGTAGGCAGAATCCAGTACTTTATTGTTAAATTCCACCTCCCACTCTATTTTCTAGGTGTTTCCTACTTTTAAACCACCAGGTAGTGTGTGTCTTGGGTATACATGTGAATATGTGTCTGATACCAGTGGGAATGTGTCATGTGATGATGTGTCTGTTATATGTAGTATATGTGGTGTACAGTATGTGGGCATGTGATTAGGTGGGGTATTCCTAAATGTGTTGGAGTGTGTAGGAGGTTTTTTGTGTGTGTGTGTGCATGTGCATGTGTGTGTATTGTGGGAATTTACATGGAATACATATGGTTAATGGCTCTGATATGTGCAGATTATGTGTGATGCATGTGGTGGTTGATGTAATATTTGTGCTGGGGGTAAATATTTGAAGTTTGGCTTTAAGATCATGACAGGTACCTTTTGTGCAAACAAAGAATAGCCAGGCAGGACTCAGTGCAATGTCACCCACATGTTAGACAATTCACCTTGTCACATTATGCTTCTTTGTGACACCAATGAGATGAAGATACAGGTTCTGGCTGCCTCTACTGGATGGTTCTGAGATTGGACTTAGGTGAGATGCACAAGTCCTGCCCCTTATGATAAAGATATGGTTTCCCCTGAGAGCCTCTCCTCTCTTCAATCTCCTCCTGGCTTCCTGATGATGCACCTCAGCTCTTTCCCAAAGCATGTTACCTACTGACGTTATGCAGCTGATTAGCTCCAGGAGGTATCAACCAACAGGCCCCCTAAATAGAACCCAATGAATAGGAACAGTAGGTAGAGGTAGCTCTACCCAGGCTCGCTCATAGCCCTAACACAGCATGGAAAAGTAATAGTGGTGATGGGCTGATTGTCAAGACTGTGGTGGTTATCACCTCCTGAGGTGGGCCAGCTCAGGCTCCCCCCCCGATAGGCAACCTCTTAGGGGTACTAAAACCCCTTATACATATTCTTACACTTTATATATTTACTTATGACAGTCTGGTTTGGGGCAGAAATGGGATACCAAAAACATCATGGCCTTCCTGGAAGTATCCATTCTGGGAGAGGCATAAAGATGCAGAAAACAGAGAAAAGGAACACACTCTTTTTTTCCAGAGTGTATTCTTGCATCCTTGTTTGTGTAACTAC
>CAWTZC010000396.1:0-18826 GCA_963919715.1 Microtus obscurus | reverse complement strand
TCTTCCTGCTCAGGATCTGGAGAAGGTGACAGGGGGTTATAACGCAAATCTACTCTTGTCTCACCCGCTGTCTACGAGGACAGTTGTTTCTGCCTCTTAGAACAGGTTCCTGTCCACAGCAGTGCAGCTGTGGAATGTTTTTTCTTTTTATTTATTTATTTATTTATTTATTTTTTTCTTTTTTTCTTTTTTTTTTTCTTATTGAGAAAAGAAAAAAAAAAAATTCACGCGTCCTCCAGCCTCCCATTTCCCTCCCCTCTCTCACCCTTCTCCCCCTCCCCCACTCCTCTCCCTTCACTCTCCCGTCCAAAGAGCAATCAGGGTTCCCTGCCCTATGGAAAGTCCAAGGTCCTCCCCCCTCGTCCATGTCTAGGAAGGTGACGTCCAAACTGGCTGAAGCTCCCACAACGCCAGAACATGAAGTAAGGATCAAAACCCAGTGCCGGCCCATCCCGGCTTCCTCCTGTCAGCCCTCATTGTCCGCCAAATTCAAGAGAGTTTTGGTTTATCCACATGCTTTTTCAGTCACAGTCCTTCCTGGCCTTGGCGAGCTCAAACTCATCCTTCCACTGTCTCTGTGGGTGGTTGCACCCTCATGGTCTCACTTCTTTGCTCATGTTCTCCCTCCTTCCGCTCCTCATTGGACCCTTGGGAGCTCAGTCAGTGCTCCAGTGTAGGTCTCTGTCTCTATCTCCATCCATCACCATATGGAGGATCCACATGGTGATATGCAAGATAATACGTCAGTATTGCTATAGGATAGGGTCATTTCAGGTTCCCTATCCTCAGCTGCCCAAGAACTGTCTGGGATATCTTGGGCTCCTGGGAGCCACTCTAGTTTCAAGTCTCTTGTCAACCATAGGTGGCTCCCTTAACTTCAAGAATTGTTCTTCAGTGCTCCCCTATCCAACCTTCCCTTCACCCCCCATCTCTCTTTCCCCAAGATCCCCCAGTCCTCCCCTTCTCATTTTCTCTCCCATCCCCCTTATCCCCATACCCCACCCACAAGATCCCAATTTTCTCCCTGCAATTTGTATCTCTGTTATAGCCAAGAGGATAATTATCTGTTTTTCCTTGGGTTCACCTTCTTACTTAGCTTCTTTGGGTTCACCAGTTATAACTCTGTGACCATTATTTATACTCGAAACCAATTATGAGTGAGTACATCCCATGTTCATCTTTTTGGGTCTGGGTTGCCTCACTCAGGATAGTGTTTTCTATTTCATCCATTTGCATGCAAGAATTCGAGAAGTCATTGTTTTTTACCTTGACCATAGTACTCTATTGTGTATATATTCCACACTTTCTTCATCCATTCTTCCATTGAAGAGGCATCTAGGTTGTTTCCAGGTTCTGGCTATTACAAATAATACTGCTATGAACATAGATAACAAAATGCTTTTGTCATATGATAGGGAAACTCTTGGGTATATTCCCAAGTGTGGTATTGCTGGGTCCAGGGGTAGGTTGATCTACCCAATTTCCTGGCTTGAAGAAACACTGATTTCCAAAGTGGTTGCACAAGAGAGCATTCCCACCAGCAATGGATGAGGGGTACCCCTTTCTCCACAGCCTCTCCAGCACGGCTATCATTGGTGTTATTGATTTTAGCCATTCCTGACAGGTGTAAGATGATATCTCAAAGTTGTTTTGATTTGTATTTCCCTGATTGCCTAGGAGTTTGAGCATGACCTTAAGTGTCTTTTGGCCATTTTAATTTCTTCTGTGAGAATTCTCTGTTCAGTTCAGGTGCCTAATTTTAATTGGGTTAATTAGCATTTTGAAAGTCTAGTTTCTTGGAGTTCTTTATATGTTTTTGGAGATCAGACCTTTGTCTGTTGCGGGGTTGGTGAGAAGATCTTCTCCCAGTCAGTAGGTTGCCTTTTTGTCTTAGTGACAGTGTCCTTTGCTTTACAGAAGCTACTCATTTTAGTAGGTCCCATTTATTCAATGTTGCCCTTAATGTCTGTGTTGCTGGGGTTATAGCAGGAAGTGATCTCCTGTACCCATCTGTTGTAGTTACTTCCCACTTTCTCTTCTATCAGGTTCAGTGTTTTCGGACTGATATTGAGGTCTTTGATCCATTTTACTTGAGTTTTGTGCAAGGTGATAGATATGGGTCTATTTTCATTCTTTGAGTTGATCCAGTTGTGCCAGCATCATTTTGTTGAAGAGTCTTTCTTTCTTCCATTTATCAGCTCCTTTATCAATAGTCATATGTTTGTGGAAGGTTAAAATTCGGGTCTTCTATGCGATTCCATTAGTCGACTTCTCTGTTTTTATGCCAGTACCACCATTTCATTACTGTAGCTCAGTGATAGAGTTTGAAGTCAGGGATGAAGTAATGCCTCCAGAAGATCCTTTATTGTATAGGATTGTTTTGGCTATCCTGATTTTTGTTTTCCCATATAAAATTGATTGTTGTCCTCTCAAGTTCTATGAATAATTTTGATGGGAACTTGATAGAAATTCACATTAGATCTATAAATTGCCTTTGGTAAGTGCCATTTTTACTATGTTGATCTCCCATCCAAGAGCAAGGAGGTCCTTCCATTTTCCAACTTTTGGAAATTTAATCTTCATCTCCCTCTTCTATCTCTCCCTTGTTTTTGCCTCTCTCCTCATCTTTCTCTCTTCTCTCCTCTCTCTCATTTTTCTTTCTACCTCTCCTTCCCTCCCTTCTCTCTCCCTTGTCTCTGTTTCAGCAATTCTAGTCTCTGTCTCTCTGTCTTTATCTGTCTCTGTGTCTCTGTCTCGGTCTATCTATTATCTCTCTCTCATATATATATATATATATATATTTTTTTTATATATATATATATATATATATATATATATATATATATATTATATAATTTCTATATTCTACCCAAGCCTTGATTCTTATTGTTTAAACCTCAAGTCCTTCCTGAACATGAGAATCTCTTTGATTAATGTCTAAAATTGCTGCACTTCTTGTTCACTGCAAGGAAGAATGGGGAGACCAGTGACACTACTGTGTATTGTGCTGCTAAGAAAATGCACAGGAAGTTAGTTGAAAAGTTTACTTTATAGTATTTTTGATTTAAGTTTCTTAAGACTTCACCCAATAGTGGAAGCATCAATGACTAAAGCCCTCTTTCTTCTGTTCATTACATAGTTAGCTCCTTTAAGGATTTTAGGTTATGGTTGGATTTTTATTCCTTTGTAGAAACACTGTTATTTTCTGTTATAATTGTACAGAATTGTCCCCCAGTGGCTCATGTGTTCACGGGTTGGTTCACTTACTGATGATGGTAGGACCCTAGGAGGTTGAGTCACCATGGAAAGAAGTCAGATCATTAGGGATTTGATCCATATCCTCTGTGTCTTTCTCCCTCTTTCTTTAACCACTGATTGATTAAGTTCTGTTGCCCCAATTACCTCTTCCATCCAAAAAATCAGAGGACCTTTTGACTATGATCAAAACTTCTGAAACGATAAGCTGGGGGGGCCAACCTTTCTGCTCCTTCTTATAACTAATTTGCTTGGGTCTTTGTGTCTGCTTCTGTATCCCATACAATTCTGAATATTATCTGCATTAAACGGCACTCAAAAGCACTTGTGGGGAACTGGGGATGTAGTTGAGAGTTGGTGGAATTTCTGCTTGTATTCAGCAGGCCCTCCCTGGCAATCCCTAGCACTGACAAACGCAGGTGTTCTGGCACAAGCCAGTAGCTTCAGAATCCTGGAGCTGAAGGCAGAAGAGACCTGCTAAAGGTCATCCTAGGTACAAGAATTCAAGGCAAGCATGTCTTGAAAAACAAAAATGTAAATAAGATCCCAGTATGCATTAGTTGCTCTTCTGTTTCTGTGATAAAAACTATACTTGAAGCAACCTAAATCAGATTGGTAGCAGCTTTTGTAGGCATTTTAGGGCCTCTTTGAATTCCTTAGGCCTCCATTCTGAAGCTGGAGGCCTGTATGGGCTGAGGTTTGCCCTTGGAGCATCTCTCTTCTTGATCCAGTGTAGAGCACAAGACCTGTCCTGAACTCTATATGTATTCTCTAGACAATTTTATCTTCCCTATTGCTTTTGTTTCTTAATCTCTAAAAAACTTGAACATGTAACACACAGTCGAAGGTTGTCGAGTGTTATATGTGAATCTGTAGTTTATCTCCATCTATCATCCTATCTATCTATCTATCTATCTATCTATCACTTATCTATCTATCCATCCTCTATCTCTGTCACCTGTCTTCTGTATATCTCTGATCTATTTATCTATACTTTATCTATGTATCTATATATCTATATCATCTGTATATCTATCATATATTATCAATCTATTCAATTATTTACCTACCTGTTTTTATATAAATAGAAATAGGTACTATCTACCTGAATGCAGACATGAATGCATTAGATATCTATATCACTAGAACCCATGATACATGCTGTGTTACATACATTTTATATATCTATACATTCATATATGTAATATGTACCCACCACATAAAACTGTCAATAGATCATAATACAATAATCCTTAACCTTGAACATTTGTGATGCAGATAAACGATAGGCATTGCCATTACCTCCTATTATTTCACCTCTAAGGGTAATGGTTTAATGCTTTTGTAACACATTGGATTGGGGCTGGGATGTCTGCCAAATGTAGTTCTTTATCTCCAGTCCTAAACTTACCAAAATTTTATTCAGTACACTGGCCTCTAAGACACAAGCACATTGCTGCTCTGCCATTTATTAACAATGTAGTGGCCAAATTAATTCTGTTCTAAACCTCCTTGCTTCCTTTAGTTATCATTGAGGCTCCCGGTCACGTTTGCTCTTAGGACACCTGGGATGTTTAAACTATCAAAGCAGCTTCTTACTACATTGAAAGCAATTTTGAACTTAGGTCTGATCCTTTGATAATTGAAAGTTTGCTTTCAAACAATCAATAAAAAGTGTCAGAAAGCTCAAATCAATGCAGCAAACAAATGAATTGCTGATACGTAATTTAATAACTAATGTTTAAGAGATAGTTCCTTTTAACCTTGCCAGGATTTTAAGGGCAATTAAACATCAATGTGAAAATTATATTTATTGAATACTGAATACATTTTACATTTTATTAATTTGGAGTGTTTCCTGAGATTATGATGAAATGAGCTCTAAACATGAAACATGGGAGAAGCTATGTAGGGAAGACGGCAGGGGAAGATTCATAGCTGCAGTGCTGGGAATTAAGGTAATCTCTCTCTCCCCCTCTCTCTCTCTCTCTCTCTCTCTCCACACACACACACACACACACACACACACACACACACACACACACACTTTGAAGCTACTCCTTCCCTGACTTCCATGTGTTCCTGCATCTCGAGTCCTAGGACTGTAATCTCTTCCCCAATCATGGAGACCTCCTTACTTTGGCCTCTGATTGTAGCCCATCTCTTCTCCATACGTTGACCTCGTCTCCTCCGTGTGTTAAGAACAGGCCTGGTGCACCTATCCTGGAACTGACATCTGTGAGAGCCAGAGGAAGTGTGCGAGTGGTACATGTCTATAAATTACAGCACTTGGAAACGAGGGGGCAGGAACATTGCCACTAGATTGAGATCAGCCTGGACTACAGAGAATACCAGGAGTATGAAGGCATCATATAGCTCTGTATCAAAACCCAAAACAAACCAGACCAGACCAAGGAGGTTGAATTCTGATGGCTCCTTCTTATCTGTGGCCTCTTACACGAACAGCTTTTCCCACATCCACCATTAACTGAGTCAACATTTTATCTCCTCATCAAGAATGCTAAGTCCTGCATCCATTCTCTTCACCCATCTGAAACCTCTTATATGTTTTTCTGCCGTCTCTAAAGTCCACATAATTCCATCGTTTTACATAATTTCAGTCCGCTCACTTTTTAGCAAGCATTTTCTCACATCACAGAGTCCAATCATCTGCTCTCTTGATACTACACAGAAAACACTGTAGCTTTGCTGAAGAAAAATGCCACTCATTGGTTGACCTGAGAGCTTTGTGTATACGGTGCCCACCTGCCTGCTGGATGAGCAGGTGAGCACACTTTCTCTCTCAGATGGCCTCACTACCTCTAACCATTCTTTCATGTGTCACCTTTTATTCACATTGCATAAGAATGCCCTCTGCTTTCCAGAGATAGGCTGCTGTTAGCCTTAAAGAAAATGAATAAAATTGTAAATTTGTGAAACCTGATGCAACTGTAGCAGAGAAATAGCTCAGGCCCTAGCAAGTCAAATGCTGCCTGCTTTCTGACTTCACTAGCAGATCTTAATTTCGGTTCCTACTGTGTGCAGACTTGTTAGTATAGGCTGAATCATAAAGTGGGAATGGGGCCCATGACAGAAAAAAAACGACTTTAGGAAGATGTACAGTGTAGATTCACACTGTTACATGCATGTGACGCTGTTGCGGTAGAAATGAGCAAAAAGGAGGGGGACCAGTAACACAACCAAATTAACCCCTATTAATCCCAAATAACTTGCTAGTTTGTACTTTAATTTAAAAAATAGAAACCACATCAGGGGAAAAAAACATCATAAAATTTTAGGGAAATATAATTGATAATAAAAAAACAGAATCCTTTTCCTCTAGAGTTGGAAATGGCAAGAATGCCCCAGTACAACGTACTAAAATCCTACCCACTGAAGGGGGGGAGTGGGGAGGAAGAAAAAACAGAAAAATCAGAGGGTCTGAGTGACTAGATCTTATTTCCCTCCAATTAACTTACTTTATTTATTATCCTCTTCCTCATAAATAAAAAAAAATTAAACTTGTTTCACATTTTAAGGATTCACAATATGTTTTTAAAATTTTACAAAACCCTCAGGGATGCATTATTACCATCCTTATATTTTTCTAGATAAGACAACTGAAACATAACAATTCTTAATGTTAACTATTGAGCTGGGGTTGACACTATAAACTCAGTGATCACACACTTGACAGCAGGCAGATGACAGTCCCCACCCAGGCACTCTGCATCTGTCTTGTATTTTAATTTTCAAGGTTTTACCCCACCTGTAATGTCCCTGGAGTATGTATCCCTTCTCTTCCTCAATTCCATCACTCTATCAGTATTAAACTACATTCCAGTAGGTTCTCATCTCAAATTAAACATATTTCATAATAAAATATAGCCATCTGTTTATATTCTAGATAGATTAGCGAGCCTTACGTCCTTTATTATCATGCTCCAGCCAGTTAAAATATTAGATACACGAATTATATGTCTTGAAGCACAAAAAATACACAATCATCAGCAATGAGCATTTGTATTAATAGCAGGTCTTTGGAAGGCGTTTGTGAGGCCCATTCAGTGAAATAATAGTTGGTAAAGTCTCAGTACAAAGATGGGGTATACAGCCAATTTGACATGAGTGGTGAAAGGTAAGTTTGGAAGTAAACTGATTCGGCAGGGTCTGCCTTTCCCTAACATGAATTTCCATTTTACTTCCTTGTAGGTAGACATTATAGGATATACATATCTAAGTGAACCCCATTAAGTATGTGTGTGTAGTGAGGACTACTGAACCTCAAACAATGGCAATGGTTTGTCCTACCCTATTAAAGCACAGCCAGACCTAGGCAGTTTGGATACTCACCTTACTAGACCTGGATAGGGGTGGGTGGTCCTTGACTTTGGGCAGGGAACTGATTTGCTCTTTGGGCTGAGAAGCAGGAGGAGGAGGACTTGAAGTCGGGGGAGGGGAGGGAAGGGGAGGTGGCAGTGGGAGGAGACAGAAATCTTTAATAAAATAAATAAAATAAATGAAAAATTTAACTCAAAAAAAAATGTATGTGTGTCCAGTCAAAGATTCCTGCAGTTCTAGCTGTAATTCCTGAATCTCTCAGTCCTATTTATACCTTCAGACCAGTTTGTTCCTTCTGCCTTGGTACTTTTCCCCTCCTGTACCTTCTAACACCCACCTTTGTCCTTCACAGTCTTGCTTGAAAGAGTCACCCCCTTTTTCTTCTTTCCAGCTTAATTATTTCCTTGCAAACTCTGTTTGTTTCTTGTAGAACTTGTCATAATATTGCAATATGTAGCTGATATTTTGATTTGGTTGTCTACTATCCATCTCTTCTACAGAAGCAGGGCCATCTGTGTTCCGTGCCACAGTGCTCTCAGCTCTAGCTTGATGATGAATACATAGACATACTAGAATGGAGATTGAAGCCTTATATCTTAAAGAAATGATATGAAGAAAGAGAGGGGTGAGGGGCAGAGAGAAGAGAGAGACAGAGAGAGAAAAAGAGAGAGACAGAGAGACAGAGACAGAGAGAGAGATAGAGCCCAGATGAATAAATAAGCTGCATATGGTTCCTATACATTTCAAATCATGGATTAACCAGAAGACTTGATAAAAGGCTGGCACAGTACTGCCAGTTCCTCATGGGAAGTGAGAAAGAGAGTGTGCTCAGAGTCAAGATAAAAAAAATTACTGGCAGGGTGTAAAACCAAGGGTCCTGGCCTTATTAAAGGAAATGAAAGAATACAATGTCAGAGAAACAGAGCCCTGACACTAAGGTGGAGGTCAGATAATGGTGGTCAAGATGAGGTAAAGAGGATTTTAGAAAACTTGAAGAAAAAGAATGAGGAAAGAACTGCCAGCAACATAGTTCAGTTATCAATCAGTAGTTTTTTTAAATTAAACATATTCTGTTTTCTAGGTACCAGATGGGGGTAATAAAGTACTGGTTTGAAGAAATCAATAACTAATTCATGGACAGTAATCAGCCCACGGTTTAAAGCTCCTTAAATACCCTTGTGAGGAAATCAGGGGTCCCCAAAATCTATGCAGGAGAATGTTCTCAGAGGAACTAAGAAAGTAGATCACAACTTTTTACTTTGTCTACTTAAAAGATATATAATATTTAAATCAATTCATTTAGAATTTTATGCAAAGGTCTTTTGTTTTTATCATTCTTTGCTACTTCTTTCCCAACACTTCCTAGACCTACCCTCATCTCTCCACTCACTCTTAACTACATATCCTCTATAAAATTGAAAAAAAAAAAAACATATACAAATGGGTATGGGGCCATCTACTAGGAACAATCATGCCTTAAAAAAACCCCTACTCCCAGCTTCTGTCAGCTGTCAACCAGCTCCTCAGTTATGTGCATAAGCCCCACCCTTTCTTCCATGACTTCTTCCTTTGTGGAATGAAATAGCTTTGGATTCCCAAGCAATGCAGTAGCTGGCTTGTAGCAACTATTTTCATAACATTGTAGTGTTGCTTATTAATATGCAAGAGTTATTTGATCAAGGGATAGTGTTTATCTCAGGAGAAGTCATCAGTAAGACCCAGCAGTCAACCTGTGAACTACAAGAATGATTGATGTGTCAAGATATGCCTGTAGGTACAATAATGACACAAATGCTATGGGAGCAGCCATTGCTTCCTATTTCAAACTTTAGCCTAGTCTTACTGATGACCTCCTCCTCAGGATGCACATTCACAACACTTTTAAGCTGGTCAGTATGAGGAAGCTTCTTGGTTATTACCATCTTGATTTCCCTCATATTCTATGACTCAAATTTATAATATCTTCAGCAGCAGGGTCTTACCATCAAGTTCTGGAGGCAACTAAGAACAGTGGCAGTAGATTTCATTGTTTGGGGGAGTTTCTGGGTCACCTTTACCCAACAACTAGAGAGAGTATACCTATACCTGGCAGTGGAGTTTTTCTTTGCCAGCTTTTGAAATTCTGAATAACATTATCTCTTGATCAAGTAACTCTTGCCTTATGAATAAGCAATACTACAATGATATGAAAATAGTTGCTACAAGCCAGCTACTGCATTTGCTTGGGAATCCAGCTATTTCATTCCACAGAAAAGAAAGTGTGAAAAACCCCTAAACAATAACAATTTGACTCATGGGAGAGTTTTCCTCAGTAGAAGGTAAATAATTTTTGTATTGGTATTCCCATTACCATGTGGCTGCTCATGGTGGCAACTACCTTGATTCACATATTGAGAAATAGCACCTAGAGCATACTCTTCAACCATGAGTTAGTTCATTCCTGCTCTTCTTAAAGGCTCACTGTAAGGTGAAAAAGTGCAAGATACATGGGCAACAAGGGTAGATGAGTCCTCACCAGGGAGGATGATGAGACTATTCTTTGGGGTTCACAGTATCTGCAGGCCACTCTGGAAGTGAACTAACATCTTGAGTGTGTGTGGTGGTGATGGTGGGGATAGGATTTCTTCAGTTTGACCTAACAAAGCAAGCTTGCTTTGTTGTTCATTACAGTTGTTGGAGCACTTAGGAGAAGCAATAAGGTTTGCCCACTCTGAAGTGTTCACTGGTTGTAGATGAGAAGATTACTGGGAAGGCATAATGTGGCTGGGGTCCTATGCTCTCTGTTTCCTCTACCAGAATTTCTCACCAAGTTCTATCTTTTCTACATGGAGATGCCCCAGTGACTTTGTATAGCCTCTAAAAGATCCCAACTTCTTGTTCAGCTGTACAATGATTCTTGAGCCATAGTCTAGTCACTGATTGACTCCTACTCTTCTCTTGAGTGCCCTTAAACATGCTTCTTCGATCTACGCAAACTGTCAATATCCTCTGTTAAGATACAAGGTCTTTCAGAGTAGGTACTATACCCGTCCTCGTTAACAGCTCAGTGCCGGACTTATGGACTGAATAAATTTCCAGATTTCAAACCTGGCCTAGTGGGTGTACTATCAATCCTTTACAATGTTTTCAAATTCACCTTGTTCTATGCCACAGGCAACACTCACCTGAATACTTCTGATGCCAGCTGATTGGCACTTCTGTACCATGCAAAACCAACCATTTCTCATTTTTTGGTAGATCTAAATGTCCTTAGCACTGGCAAGCAGTAACTAGCTCAATTGCTAAATTTTGAATGTTTAATAGGAATCAGTGGACTGTCATTGATGGACCTGCTACTGATGTGTGTTAGAGACAGCCTGTGTACTTTGCTGCTGGCTCACAGGAGCCCTTATGATCTCCTCTAGCCTCCCAGATCAGGTAGGAACTTGTCCAAGGTATTATCCAACTTTGGCTAAATCTGTGCACCCAAAAGACTCACTTTTGTTCCACTTTATAGTTAGTGTTCCTTCCAGCAAGATTTACCTTACAAGGAATTTACACAACAGATTCTCAAATAGCCCTTTACTCGAAGCATCTACTTACTTTGTATAGATACCAAATTTTAGACTCCTTCTTTTGGTGTGTGCACTCTATTATCAACATCTGATGGTGCTGATATCTTACTTATCACTTCTAATAATATTCATACCTGATTTATTTTCTGTCCGACAGGTGGCTTACTTGTCAGATTCAAAATAATCA
Source organism: Microtus obscurus (assembly GCA_963919715.1). NCBI lineage: Eukaryota > Metazoa > Chordata > Mammalia > Rodentia > Cricetidae > Microtus > Microtus obscurus. Next base: position 7,489 of record CAWTZC010000396.1, on the reverse strand, counting down.
ACTTTATATTATCAACACAGGAACTGAGCTGCTTTTAGCTTTCACATGTTCTATCAGGAGACCAAATATAACAGGCATTCAGTGGGCACCAGGTAGTAAAGATGAGGCATCAACACTGCTACCCCTGCTTTTGAGTACAAAAGCAAGTCTGTATTTCTAGCAATGACACTCCTGCATTTTGGCTCAGATAGGTAGGTACCTATTCTTTCAGAATGGGCTATGGGGATGTGGTAAGCTGCATAAATCCATCCCCAAGGCAGCAAACATCTTAAAATAGCCCCAGAGAGTCAAAGACAAAGTTTCCTCTGCTCACTGTGAGTGGATATCATCAAAATAAAGAGGAAAAAACACATAGCATGTGTATCTGTTTGCAGAAAGAGATTTTCACATATACTTCGACAGACTTCTAATCCACAGAGCAGTTCCAATTTTGTTTTCTGTCCGGAGATAAGGATTAAACTGAGAAGTCTCCATGAAGGACTAAGGTGGCAGTTGCCTCAGCTAAAACCCACAGGTCTAGAGTCCCTTCTACACTGATCTCTCTCTGGGGTCAGAGTGTTTGCAGGAAACTTCATGTGAAGGCAGGGAGTCATATACACCCATCCCAATCTGCCACTCTTCTTCATGCTGATAACTGTCTTCAATAGAAGCAAAGGAGGCATTGAAAGGAAAAGAAGCTGAAAGCTGAGATGATTGACAGACTGGAGTGACAGGCTGATACAGCCGGATAAAACTGGGCCATTCGATTTATTTCTCTCCTTCCCTTCCTCTCCTACTGTGTTGAATATATACAATAAATACAAATTATCATCGGCTTAGTAAAGTTTTATAAATGTGACTCCTTTCCCTCTCCCACAGAAGCAGATTAATAAATATCTGACATTCTCATCTTGCCAACACACACTTCATTAAATTTCCACACATCCTTAACTTGCTTAGCTTCCCTTCAGCTTCATTCATGAAGCTCATGTGTCTCGGTGTCGTGAATTTGTGAATTGTTACCTCTCCCTGAAGTTGGGGGCTGTTTGGTTGCAAATCCTACAGATTTCTGTCCTACTGCTGTTGCTGGGTCTCTTTTTCCTTTCTCTGATGAAATGAATTTGGGAGCCTGCAATTTGTCCTGCAGCTTCATGGTAAGCGCTGATCCCCAACACAGGATGCTCTTGACATGGCCCAGTCCTTACATTTTCTCCTAGCTGACCACGTCAACTTCCAGTTTTTCAATGTGTGCTGTTGTGCATGCCTGTCACGTCTCCTTTATGCGGAATTGGCAAACTTAGCACATGTGCAGAGAGAAGCTAATAAAGAACAAGTTTTGTCAATATATGTTCCTTTCTTGGCAGATAAACTCCAAGTAACAAATCTGGGCATACTGAAGGGTGCATAACACCCAGGAATTTATGGAATATTTCATCTGCCTCTGAATGCAATCTTTATTGCTAGATGCATTTACTTGGCAGGGATTTCTGCTCTTTAAGAGATACTAGGATAGCTTTCATGGTGGCAAGTGAATTTCTTCCTGCAGTCTTCCCAGGGGCTGAAAACCTATTCGCTTCTGTGAGTTGATCAGGTACTGGGAAGCAATTGGAGATCAATGCCATGCTAAGAAAATGTGGACTTGTCATAGAGCTGTTGTGCTAGGCGTCCCCCTCTGCCTGTCCTCTCTCCTTTCCCTCTGCTCCTCTCCTTGTATCTACAATCATCAATATCTCCAGGAGTGAATGATTCTGCTAAGAGGTTTATAGTCCAGTTGATCCCGCTGGCCCTGTGGGTGTGGGCATGATTCCTCCTTGTCCTGATGCAGGGTCCTCTAATCATTCTTCCTCTGTGTTTATAGAATCATCACCCACAAATCCCAACAGGCTCGTTAAAGTGTCCATGTGTGCAGGGCACCTTGTTAGGAGGATTCATTGGCTGCTGATCTCACTGATACCTTCACTGGGAAGGTGGATGACCCAACAGCCTGGAGCCCAAGCTGCTTCAATCTTATTCGCAGGACACTGGGCATCCATGGCCTCTAGACCCTGCATGGTCTGAAAATCGTTTTGTTGCCTTATTCCTTGAAAGTTCAACTCCAGTGGCAGATCTCTGATACTCTGAGGGAAAGAGTTCTTAGAGTTACCAAAAGAAAAATGGGAATTGCCATGCACAGATTTTCTGCGTGGCATCATGGTCAGTTTGTCTGCACCAGAGGACATTTCTGCATGTTCTGAGATGGTGGTTTGGCTGTGTCTAAAGCAGTAATGGAATTTGAAAAAAAAGAATACAATTGCCACACAAAACAACTTGCCTGCAACTTCAGCAATAAAACAAGGCTGTGCTTCCATCTACCTCATGATACTTCTTGTATGGATGGAGTAACACAAAATTTCTTAGGGATAATGTAACTCTTTCCATTTAGAAGAATGTTGTTTTTCTGAATACAAGAAGTGTTAAAGAGTGTAAGAGACTTTAAAACTGCAAGTATTGCCTTCTGTGGGATTTGCCTGTAGAACAGGATTTGGATTAGTAGTGTAGAGAAAAAAAGAAAGAAATCAGTGTTCTGGATTAAGCAGTTAAGCTGGGAGCTCCAGCCTTGACTAAGACATTCTGGCTTGAGTTATATTGTCAATCTAAGGAACCGAATCCCTCTAAAACGCATTTACTTAGGGTGAGAGGGGAATCTGAAAGTCTTTGGCAGAGCAAGGACCCAGGTCAGCGGTTCTAAGGCAGGGAGGGAACACAGAGTGATATTTTAACAGTGGCCCTTATCACTCAAAGATATGTCGGTCTGATATGTATAGGCAGTTGCTGGGCTCACAGATGGATAACCAACAATGGTCACAGTGACCATTGTTGAGGTGGCAGCTTTCAGGGTGTTGATGGAATAGTCCATCTCAAGTAGGCATGTGTGTGGGAGCCCTTGGTTCAGGCAACAGGGAATGTCCTTCCAGGGCCATTTCCCCATTCACAGGATGTTTCCGAGCCTGTGGATCAAGTAAATAAAACCTGGAATGCCCATGTATGACACATTCAGCAGGCCCCGAGGCCTTTTTAGTAAATGTTGGGGCACCCAATTCCCTCAAGGGGCACAGGGAATTCAGGTTGCACACTTGGCTTTCCTCCTCCCTTGCTACGTGGCTCTTGAGACTTGCTTTCCTGGAGCCTGGCTACCAGGCTATGCCTCTGCATTGCCCTCCTTACACTAAACCATTTTACCCTACATTCACTCCAGCAGGGTCCAGCTCTCCAAGCTTGCTCTTCTACGAAGGGGAAACAACGTTTTTCATTGCCCAGCACTTTAAAACCCTTGAGTATCCTATGAAACCCCAAATCTAACACTAAGGAGAGATTCCAGGCATTATGGAATATAGGAAGTGTTTCGGGGGATAGAAATCCTTCTGTTGATAACACAGAGTTATATAAACTAATGAAAATAAGTTCCTGGATCAATTTCTTCTGAGGCCAGGCCTTGCTCCATCAAGGCAGCTGCTCAAGGCTGATTTGAGGCTCATTGAGCTGACCCAGACAAGCTCACATCTGGAAAGTTGGCTGTGTGGGGGCCTCCAGAAGGGCAGACTAATTATCCTTGACTTGATGATTAAGAATTTGTGTCTTTCGGAAGATGTCCTCCAGCTAGCACTAGTGAGTGGTCTTCAATTTTGAACCTTGCATCTCCATGGATTTCTTGGATCTGGAGCTAGGGCAGGACTGGGAGATGGGTGAGGGGAGCTAGAGCAAAGAAGGAGCTATCATTTAACAAGAAATATTATTTGAACCTATTAGTTTGTTTATCTCTCATAAGCAAAGCAGTTTGTGGTGCTGAATTCTGATTAGAGAATAAGAAGACAAAGGCCATGATCAAATCAGAAGCCAGTGTGTAGCTAATGAAACCCTAAACTTTGCATAAATACATTTATACCCACATCCTCACTTTATTCCGTTTGTGAATGAATATTCACGTGTCTTAGATCAGTCACATGTAGATGCTTGCAAGGCTCCAAATGACTAGGTGGTCATGTCAATGGAGTGCTGCCCACTTCTTATGGATCTCAGGAAGAACAGATAAGTTTCATAGGAGTCATACATTAAAGAGCAGGCAAGAGATACAGGCCCTGCAGCTTTGAGTATGTTTGATTTTCAAAACATCTCCTATATTCAAAAATACTGCAGCCATCATCTTAGAAAAAGTAACTCTGGGATTATAAAAGATCCTTCACTGCCCAGGCTATAATTCAACATCCCCCTACCAAAATGCTACCCTCCAGAAAGCAGGGTCCATTCAACACATCCAACTCAAGAATCAGAAAAAAAAAATGTTTCTACATGTTTGCTCCAAGTCAAATAGGTATGAAATCCCATTTATTTTAGGATTAAAGTGTGTGCTCTCAAGGGCCTCTTGACTGCTTTAACATCAGTGTGGAAAGTCCATCCTTTCCAGCAGACAGTGAAGAAAAACAATTAGCTTTGTCCTGTGAAGGAAACAGCTTAATGCTGAGCTCCTGGTGCTCTGCACAGAAAGCCAACCCTTCAGGACTCAGAACAGAACAGGAAAGTGGGAACTGAGCTGTCCTGCCGAGAGATAGGTGCTGGGAGAGAAAAGATCTGCAACTTTGCATTCTGCCTCTTTATTTTCTAAAAGCATCCCAGAAGCAGGCCCACAAGTCTCCGTCTGTGCTCTGTGCCTCCCTCCTACCTCGGCTCCTTCAGATGTGATCAAATTGGCAGCCTGTGTCCCTTGGAAGCCTGAGGCTGAGGGAAAGCTTGACACTAGATATTTATCATCCCAGGCTGTTTTCCCTTCAGATTCTTAGCCAGCTTCACCCCAAACCTTTTATCTTATTTTGCTAAACAAGATGAGCTTCTGTCAGTGCTGCAAGTAATTACTTGTTTAATATATTGAGGCCCAGGTTAAAAGCTGGACAATACTATGCATTTATTATTCTTGCTGTCTGTTTATTCTAGTCTAAATTGTTTTCCAGGTAGTGATTAATTCTGCCCAAGCGTCCTGCCCTTGCTAGGCAATTTACTGTATATAGGAAAGAAGATGCTGACGACATGAGCCTACTATCAGGGGTGTCGTTACGGTTTTGTCAACATCAACTCCTATTGTCTTCTGTCATTAACAAGCCTGTGATCCTTTACTCATTTTAGAAGTCCGGGTTTTCCATAAACAACTGGTGACTGGTTTTGAAAGAGATATATGTAGAGGCTGCTGGCAGGATGGGAGTACACCCTTACCAGAGCTTAATTTTCAACAGTGGGGTTTCCTACTCTCAAGTCAGCTGTCACCGTCAATCAGCATGCCTGAATGATTAATGGGTGCCTCGTCTGAGGTATGAATGCCATTTGTCATAGCAGGTTCCATGATCATTGATTATAACTACCTATGGTAAAGAAGGCATTTGTCCATGCCAGGAAGCTGCACGCTGGTTGAAGTCATCATCTCTTGAAATCACCTTGTCCCTCAACAATAGAAGAATTCTTTGACCCCATGCCGTACTGGTGTGCAGGTCATGGTTAATCATGAACCATACCAGAGCTGGACTGACTGTTCCTTCCTTTTCCTCCTCTGGTTAAACTACAACTCATTTTATCCCTGAATCCACACTTGAGGGTCACTGAATCCATTTATTTGTTCCTTTTCTGTAATATCAACAAATTTCCTTTCTGTTTTTCACAAACTATTTTGTCTCTTAATTATGTAAGACCATGCGCCTGCCCAGGATTTCCTTCTAAGAGCTCTGGTTACACGGTTATAGTAGAATGCCATTTCAGTGGTCCCACTTTATGCTGGGTTTATCTACTATCCTTTCAAGCCCTTCTTCATATATTTTAGGGGGAGAGATTTGTGCTACACTGGTGACTTTCACCTCCTTATTACTAATAGAGGTAAAGAAATAATGTTTTGCCCAATTTATGCATCCTGAACCTGTTGTTAATCACTAACTACTTTGTTTTAAAACGAGAGGTCACTGACACAGGACACCAGCTCTGTGAGGGACATGTCCTACAAAAAATTCAAACCCAAGCCCAAACCACCATCTTAGTCTCACTGTGTATAGAGGTGTACATCTTTAATCCCAGCACTTTGGAGTGACAGCGTGGGGATCTCTAACATTCAAGTTACTTGAAATCTTGTCTCAAAGAAAAGAAAAGAAGAAAGAGGTTTAAAGAGTTCATATTTTCTTGAGCCCTGAAAAGTTATGCACAATTTGTGTCATATGTATGTGTGTGTGTGAGCTCATATATCTTGATGTGAGTGTGTGTATTGGTTAGAGGTGGGTTTGACAGGATTGATGGAAAACCAGACTTATGAAGCACTTTCAGTATAAAAACCCACTGTGACTGGGCCGTTAAGTGAGCTGTCAGTCTTGAAACCTCCCCACAGAAGGAGTGGATCACAGATGGCAGGCAGAATCCAGTACTTTATTGTTAAATTCCACCTCCACTCTATTTCTAGTGTTTCCTACTTTTAAAACACCAGGTAGTGTGTGCTTAGGTATACATGTGAACCTGTATCTGACTCTCAATGGAATGTGTCATGTGATGATGTCTCTGTTATATGTAGTATATGTGGTGTACAGTATGTGGGCATGTGATTAGGTGGGGTATTCCTAAATGTGTGGAGTGTGTAGGAGGTTTTTGTGTGTGTGTGTGTGCATGTGCATGTGTGTGTAGTATGTGTGGGAATTTACATGGAATACATATGGTTAATGTGATATGTGCAGATTATGGCTGTATGCATGTGGTGGTTGATAATATTTGTGTGGGGGGTAAATATTTGAAGTTTACTTTAAGATCATACGGCACCTTTTTGTGCAAACAAAGAGAATAGCCAGGCAGGACTCTGATGCAATGTCACCCACATGTTAACAATTCACTGTTGGTATGCTTCTTTGTTATTCAATGAGATGAAGATTTCAGGTTCTGGCTGCCTCACTGGATGGTTCTGAAGTTGACTTTGGTGAATGCACAAGTCCTGCCCCTTATGATAAAATACTTTCCCAAGGCCCTCTCCTCTCTTCAATCTCCTCCCTGGCTTCTATATCCTCACTCTTTCCCAAGCATGTTACCTTGACGTTATGCAGCTGATTAGCTCCAGGAGGTATCAACCAACAGGCCCCCTAAATAGAACCCAATGAATAGGAACAGTAGGTAGAGGTAGCTCTACGGAAGCTCGCTCATAGCCTAACACAGCATGGAAAAGTAATAGTGGTGATGGGCTGATTGTCAAGACAATGGTGGTTATCACCTCCTGATAGCCAGCTCAAGCTCCCCCACGATAGGCAACTTTAGGGGTACCTAAAGGCACTTATACATATTCTTACACTTTATGTATTTACTTATGACCAGTCTGGTTTGGGGCAAAATGGGATACCAAAAACATCATGGCTCCTTCCTGAAGTATCCATTCTAGGAGAGGCATAAAGATGCAAAACAGAAAAAAAAACACACTCTTTTTTCAGAGTGTATTCTTGCATCCTTGTTTGTGTAACTACAATCTTCT
>CAWTZC010000395.1:0-14006 GCA_963919715.1 Microtus obscurus | reverse complement strand
GGAATTTTAAAAACGTTACTTGTAAGCAGCTTGGTGAACTTGCAAGTAGATCCAGATCAAACGGATCTGACATGATAACCTTCTCGTGACCTTTGCTAGGGCAAGGTGGAAAAGCCCTTGCAATGCATTATGAAAAACCCGACCTATATATATTTGGGGTCGAGGGATATGTTTATGCTTTTTTCAGAAAGAAAATAAAAGCTGGGCCTGATGTCGAGTGCTGCGCTCGGACACAGAGGAGTTCCTGAGTATGCGATTGCAGAGAGGTCCTTAGTCTGGCTTTTCCTGCCCCCAAGGAGAGGAGTCCCCTGATAACAGAACCTGCTGCTCCACTCTACAGGGTGTCAATTCTGCCTCCTGAGTCCACGGAGACCCGGCTGAGATAATGCCAGGATGTGCTTTAGATAGCTGAATCCAGCTCACCTCACCCAGGAATCCCACCGTCCCTGGCTAACAAGTGCTAAACTGCTTCCGCCCCAGCTTGAACTCTGGTCTGCTTTGGAGCTGAGATGCAGACTGGTCATCAGACTGTTTTAATCTTTGGGACACAGAACTCATTTTAATTAAAATACTAACCTCTTCACTTAAGAAGGGAGATTGGGGTTCCTGTGATGTTGCTCAGAGTCTGGAAATGGTGGTATTTGACAACAATGTATGTCATTGTACTCTTACTGAAATTGGATCTAATGATATTTGTAACTGCTTATAGATGTTGGGAAAGGTTTCACACATGCTGTAAAGTGTTTGGGTTTAATGCATATGTTAAAATTTTAGATTTTGATCCTTTTTCACCTCCCTAATTGATGGCAGGCAAGCACGTCGTAACTTTTTGTGGTAGGCATTTAGGGAAAGGAGGACATACCATGGGGGCCAGACTAAAAGGTGAATACTGGGTTTTGGAAGGTGCCCCTTTCTTCTTGTCTGGAGATGGAGTTATTGGTGCCAAAATTATATCATATCTTTTGTTCAAGAGCACCTCACAGATTTTTCATTAATGATAGATACAGGGAGCCCAATAACGGGAGTTGTGGATCCTCACCTAAATTCCAAACCATACAGAGGCCGTACAGGCCGCTCAACATGGCATGGTTTTTAGGTACGAGGGCGCTCTCCACATAGCCTAAGACAGGGTGCCCTATGATCTGCTTACTTTAATCCTACTAGATACCTTTTATTTGAGAAGCTCCAAGAAAAGCTAATGCTACTCGGGCACCCTCTGTTCCCAGGAGAGGTAAATTGCTTCGCCATTAGTCGAGAGGAGGGTCTCTCCTTGTCCCAGTCCCTTCTCCTTTAGATCTGACACCATGGTTGACTCTGTCTTGGTGCCCTCCACCTACTACTTGCCTTTTTATAAGAAAGGAGGAATGGCCCCGGAGCCGTTTCCCCCCTAAAGATTGTTACAGAAAACCATCACCTTTGAGGAGCCTGCGGGAACCCCAAACCCATAATTATGTTAAGAATAGTCCTATTGGCAAAACCTGCCCAACACCCAATTAGCTATTCGCTAATTGCTAACGAACCCCCTAATCTGAGGAAGCGGGAAACTGCCTTAAATTCCAGCTATCCAAGGGAACTAAGGTGTGGCAACTCCTGACTTCTTGGCCTACCTGACCGGATGTATTACATGAGACTGGGGACCACACGGCCAGATTCCATGCTCCTGTGCCCTTCTCCCCCAAGCCCTCATTCAGGGGGTATATGTTGTTACCCTGTCCCTAATAAACGGAGGCTTTGACAAAAAAAAAAAAAAAAAAAAAAAAAAAAAAGTTACTATTTTAAATTCAATATTTATTCTGAATTTATATTTTTTATGTCTTCCTTCCTTTAGTCTCTACACATATATACTTTTTTGTTAGGTTTATTTTAAAATAAAACTATTCCAGGCATATCAGTTTAGTGGGGGAAACTAAATTTTCGGTGTAATATTTTTCTTTTAGAATTGACTACAGAATAATAATATCAATGTTATAATGATGTGTGTGGGAAAAAAGTCAACATAATACTTCAGCAAGAAGATGCTGAGTCATAGGCCTTGATCTCATCACTTTACTATTCAAAAAAACCATTATTTCAAAAAATAATATAAGACTCACCCCAAGTGAAACTAACTTCTGAAGAAGAGACCAACAAGCAGATGGGGGGAAGGGCCCGAAAAGTGATTGCACAATGGAGGTTGCTGGCCAGTTATCTTGAAAAGCTTAGAGGCAAAAAAAGGCAGATTCTAAATTTTGGAAAGGTTTTAAGAAATGCAAATGAAGCCGGGTGGTGGTGGCACAAGCCTTTAATCCCAGCACTCTCTGGGAGTTCAAGGCCAGCCTGGTCTACAAGAGCTAGTTCCAGGACAGGCAACAAAGCTACAGAGAAATCCTGTCTCGAAAAACAAAAACAAAAACAAAAAAAAAAGAAGTGCAAATGACTAGCTAGCTTTGACATGGAGACCTACAATTAAAAGCTAGCCCAATTCTGTTAGTCTACCATAGCAGTCTCTAAAAAAAAAAAAAAAAACCACTTCTCACCCCTGTTAGCTATAAGAACAATCCTCATTTCTAAAATACAAGACAAGGAGATACCGAGATATCAAGTCAGTTGCTATCTCATTATATTTTATTTTTAGAACAATATTTTCTTATTTTACATACCAATCCAAGTTCCCACCCTTTCCTCCCCTCCAGTTCCCCCTCCTTCCCCCCACACCCTTCCACTCCTCAGAGCGTATAAGGTTTCCCAAGGGAGTCCATAAAGTCTGCCACATCACTTGAGGCAGGACCAAGACCCCCCCACATCTAGGTTGAGCCATGTATTCCTTCATAGAGAACTGTCCCCCAAAAGCCAGTTCATGCACTCAGAAAAAATCTTGGTCCCACTGCCACCACAGAATGCCCAAGCTTCACAAATGTCACCCACAATTCCAAAGGGCCGGTTTAGTTCTATGTAGGTTCTCATTGCTGTCACAAATTCAGAGTCAGTGAGCTGGCACTAAGCTCAGATCAGCTGTTTCCCTGAGCATCCCCATACATCCTTGACCTCTTTGCTCCTCCTCTCTTTGACTTCTTTTTGGATAGGTAGGATCAACATTATAAAAATGACAATATTATCAAATGTAATCTCACAGATTCAATACAATCCCCATCAAAATCACAACACAATTCTACACAGACCTTGTAAGAACAATATTCAACTTCATATGGAAAAACAAAAACTCCCACGATAGCTAAAACAATCTTTATAATAAAGAAACTTCTGGAGGCATCACTATCCCTTTCTTCGAGTTCTAATACCCTTTTTTCAAGTTATAATATAGAGATATAGGAAGGAAAGCAGCTTGATATTTGCATGAAAACAGACAAGTGAATCAACTGAATAGAACTGAAGACCCTGATATTAACCTACACACCTATGAACAGCTGATTTTTGACAAAGAAGCTAAAATTAAACAATGGAAAGAAGGCATCTTTAGCAAATGATACTGGCAAACTGAATGTTGACATGTAGAAAAACTCAATTAGAATCATATATATCCCCATGGACAAAGCTCAAGTTCATATGACTGTTCGGTTCTCAACATAAATTCAGCTACACTGAATTTGATGGAAGAGAAGGTGGGAATTAACCTGGAATGCAAAGCACAGGACACCACTTCCCCAAATATGACACCAGTAACACAGACCTGAGAGAAACAGTTATATCAGGGCCTCCTAAAACAGAAGTCTATATGGCAAAAGACACAGCCAATAAAATAAAAACACAGCTTTTACAGAATAGGAAAAGATCTTCACCAATCCCTACATCAGACATGGACTAATCTTCAAAATATATAAAGAAATTAAGAAAAACCTTCCCTCCAAGACCCAGTAATACCAATTTTACGGGTATATATTCAAAAGGATGTCAATTGTGCCACAAGGACATGTGCTCAACTATGTTTTCATTGCAGCCAGAACCTAAATGCCCCTCGACACGAAGAATGAAAAAAGAAAAATGTGGTACATTTACACAATGGAGTACTACACAGCAGGTAAAAAATAATGGCATCTTGAGTTTTGTAGGCAAATGGATGTGAGCTAAAAACATCATCTTGAGTGAGGTAACCCCGAGCCAGAAAGAACAATTATCACATGTTCTCACTTATAAGTGATTTTTAAAGATAAAGCAAAGAAAACCAACTACACAAATCCACAATCCCAGAGAGCCTAGAGCAATAATGAAGACCCTAAGAGAGACACATAGAATCTAATCTACACGGGTAGTATAAAAAGATAAGATCTTCTGGAGTAAACTCGGGAGCATAATTCCTTGGGAGAGCAAAGATGAGGGGGAGAGGCAAAGAGGGGAATAGAGGAAAATGTAGAACTCAATAAAAATAAAAAAAGAACTCAAGAAACTGAGAAAAAAAATACCAAATAATCCAATTTTAAAAAATGGGGTACATCAAACAGAGAAATTCTCAACAGAAGAATTGCAAACAGCCAAAAGACATTTAAGGAAATGCTCCAACATCTTTAGCTATCAGGGGAAATGCAAAATCAAAATGACTCTGAGATACCAGTTTACACAAGTAAGAATGGCTAAGATCAAAAGCTCTGTGGTTATTTCTTTAATATAATCATTTTGTAAGGTGTTGGAATGTTACATTGGCATGGGGGTGATTCTTGGTATATATGAAAACTTTTTATGATAAAAATGATAAAACAAGATTTTTTGAGAAAGATTCTGTAGCTGTGCTCAAATAAAACCAAGTGGAGCCTGTTGATAAAATAAAAGGCCCCATTATGGAGTGCTTATCTGAAGGGGGTTTGTATGGGCCAGGGAGGACCGTAACTGCTTGGAAGGATAACTTCATGATCAGTGTCTGTTCCAAGATATCTGTGGGTCTCCACAGAATTTTAAAAGTTCCAGGACAGCTCAAGGTCCTGTATTCTCAGGTGTGAAAAAGTCAGTGTCATAGGCCTTGGTACATTGGATTATGTCCAACAAAAAACCTGAAGTGCAGAAGGTATTGATTTTTGCATTATCTTTCTAGATGCAGCAGCCTGAAGATTGAAGACCAAAAAACAGTTCAAAATGATAGCCCAATCTGGAAAGACTCAGAATGTTCTAAGTTACTGATTTAAGAGGTAACAGTTCTCCTGCTGTTGAGTTAACCTCTCCTCAACCGTAGATATCTGTACATAGACAGTGATGCCAGACTGGGAAAGACTGCCCCAAGCAGTTCATGTCTTTCAATGACTTTCAGCAGGGAATTGTTTTTGTACTATATGGCAGCACAAACCTTTTACTACTTGCAATATTTATTTACATTTTAAGGGGGATTATGTCATATGATAAATACTTTGCATTGTTTGAATCTTGGTTTCTTAACACAAATTTAATGTCAATTTTGTTACATGTATATTTCTGCTCTTGATTAAGTTATTGTGTTTGCACAGCTTATTTAAAAATATAATATATAGTAAGAAATGAAGGTTAATAGATAATCATCTATATAGTCAAGCTTGTCAGTACATAAGTTAGTTAGGTTTCCTAGATATACAAAGAAATATTTCATAGAAACATATTCAAACCTTTCAAATACTTTATAGAATATGGCCTTTAAAATGTTTTAAGAACTTAGGACTCTTCATGACAATGAGACACATCTGGCTCCAGAGCCAGCACCAATCTACTTCAAGAGGATGGATGGGCATCAAAGGGGCTTTGGAGTTTGCTAGTCTTTGGGCAAGAAACTGCTCACTTCCTGAAATTCTTGATGGTATGTTGTTGAAGCTAGACATGCAGGATCCACAGAAAAGTGACTGCTAAACATTCCGAAAACATGATGGCCTTCAGGGTTCCAGATTCACAGAAGAAAGCACCAAACATTCTACAGGATACTGAAGAAAGTGACTGACAAACTGCCAAGATAGGTAAAAAGCCTTTCAAATTTTCTTCTTCATGAAAAATCTGCCGAAAAATATGGCCATATGTACATCTAATAGGAATACAAATTGGTGCATCCACTAAGAAAATTGATTTGGGTAGTTCCTCAATGGAAATGATAGTAATACCACTGAGATACTTGTATATCCACATTTATTGTGGTGGCATTCATATGCCAAGATATGGCACCAGTCTAGTATGTCATTAATAAATCCATTCAATGGTAAAGATGTGAGTAATGTATTGTTTATATCCATATTGATGGAGTAAAATAATACATTGAGAGGAAAATGGGTGCAAATGGAGACAACTATATCAAGCAATATAAAACAGATTTAGAGGGAATGCTACGTTTTGCCGCGTATGAAAAATCTGGATATAAATATCCAGATGTTTATGATAACAATACTGGAATGTGTTTCCTTGGTAGAAGGAAGATAATGCTAAAGCATTGTGATATTCTCCTAATATAAACACACACACATCATCATGTTGTATGCAATGCATGCCATTAGTAATAATTCTCAATCCCCTACTTTCTCTTTCCGCTACTGCTTATTCTTTCTAAATTCTAAGTATTTTGCTCTGAAGCCCTGAGATTTTTCAGATTTTTTTATTCATTATGTTAATTAACTAATAAATGTGTCTTATTATAGTATTAAGGAGCTTTATAAATGTAACATCTAACAACAAGAACTTACTGCTTTACTAGCCTCAAAAGTTACTTATGCCTTTGAGACGGTAACATTACCTTGTTAAAAATTTTTACATTTGTTATTGTAGCATGAAATCACTTGTCCATTAAGTGTTTCCAAGTAAATGGTAAGGGCATGCATTAGGAAAATTCTCACATTTTCATTCAAGTCAGTATGGTGAAATCAACTGAAATGTTATAGCAAATAAAAGAACTAATTAGCAAGAATATAGCATCATTAGCATTGTTTGTTGCTTTTAACATTATTAAACAGCTTTTTACTCATTTATAAAATTATATTTAAATATAAATTACATACATTTCACATAAATACAATTTTACCTATTCTAGAAACTTGGAAAGATTATTAAGATTTTGAGTAAATGAATTATGTTTTATTACTATCAATAATGTATTTATTGAATAAGTCAATTTCAAAAATACTGAATTGTCTTTCAAGCCAAAGAATATATCACACCTAAATACTGTAATTTATAAAAGAAAGATATGATGGTTTATTTTTGAGTGTCAACTTTTGCCACTACCAAGAATAACCTGAAAAGATAAAACATTTGAGGAATTATCTAGCTGATTGATCTGTCCAGCATATCTACAGTGAATTATCTTGATTGTTAATTGAGGCAGACACAGTTTACTGTAGAAAGCACCATTCCTTAGGTAGCTGATGGTGCAGAGCTATATAAAATGGGAGAAAGCTAGATGAGAGTAATAAAGTCAGGGCACATTTGTTCCCTTTTGCTTTTGGCTGTGGATGTGGTGTAAATAGCTTTCTAATCCACTTATTTAACTTCTAAGTAAAAGACTAGAACCCAGAGTTTTAAGTCAGTTAAACCTTTTCATATCTTAACTTTTCCTTATCATAGCAACAGAAATAAAATTGGAAAAAAAATAAAAACTGGCTAATAAACTCACCAGCCCCACTAGATTTTCAACAGTTTCAAAACTCAGAAAGATTTAGGGCATCTTCGGTTTGAGTTCCCAACAATTTGCATCAGTATCAAAGATTCTGCTTTGTTCAAACAAAATGTGGTTGCCTGTGTGTTGCTTTGTATTGTGGGCATATTATTTTTGCTGGGAACTAAAACCACCAATTCAAGGAGTTAGCTTACTGGTAGGAATTAATTTACATTTTTGAGAATAATACTCAATATTGGGGTAAAATTGGATAAATATAAATCAAACCAAGCCACCAAAGTATATTGAAGAACATGTTAGTGAAATTGCATTTTTTTTCCTGTACAGATGCACAGTTGAGACTATTTGTTTCTCTTTGGTAAAATAAACAACTTCTTGTTTCCCAGTGGTTTATGGATTATTTCAGATGGCTCATTGTAAATATTTAGATGATTAGGTAACTCGATGTTGGTCTTGATCTTTACATTTTTCCAAAACAATAATATGATAATGTAAATTATTGTAATTTCCTATTTTATTTTAGTTATTTAGTAGTTGATTTTTGCAATCATAGCATGTCTAGAAACACAGTGATATATGTAGCAGACATAAGCAAGACCTGGTAACCCATTCTGTAACCAACTCAGGCTTGCAAGGATTTGCTGAATCCTATGTTGATGTATGAACCCAGTAAGTGTTTAGCAAGTAGCACACCTGTGCTAGGCTGGAGTTATATAATGAAAAGACCATGGATCTGATAGAAATTACACTACTAGATACCTTCCATATGGATCACATCTTAAAACTCCATTGTCATAATGCCTTGAAAGAAAAAAATTAGAAAAAGGTGATATTTTTAGATGGTTAGGGTTATTTATGACCATACTTATGACCATAAAGGATTTTCTTATCTGTGATTGCTTCAGATTTCTGCTGTGTCCAATCATCTCTCTCTCTCTCTCTCTCTTTTAGAATAATAAAATAGCTGGTGTATGTTTGTTGGGAATGTTCAAGTTCTTAAAGGACAGACCAACTTATAAAGTATTTCACGTGACACGATTTTTAAAACTGGTCACTATCAAGCTACTGCTAATGCTCCAACAGTCAGCCCTTACTCTACAGAGCTTTTCTAATAATCTCCACCTCAATAGAAACATGAGTTTATTTCTTATTTAATATGGAGAGAATATAACCAGAGTTATGGAATTTTCATTTAGTTGTAGACTAATTCCTATTACTGGATAGTTTAAACAGGGAAGTAATTTCCCCTAATCTTCCACATAAATCATAGGAGTGTGTCGCGTATTCTACCTACTTACAGGTGAGGAAGCTAAGGTACACGGTAGTCAAGAGGTTTTCTTTTTATCAATCAACGACTTCCTGCCAGAAACAGCATTCAAACTGTTGAAATTTGATTTCAAATCATGAATAAAAGCATCAAATTGACTAGATCTTGAATTAATGAGAGAATATATAAATAAGTTTCTTTTAAAATAAATAATATATAGTGATTTATTAACATTTTAGTTAAAGGCTCACCATATGCTCAAGGGTTCTAATAAAACATTTTAACAAGTGTGAACAAATGATGAAACCAACAAAGGAAACTAACGAGTCAGATGGCCTTTTGCAATTCAGCTCTGAAACTATGGTAATAGGTGCTAGTCTAGGGGAAAAGGTCGAACATCTCTAGCAACTTTGCAAACTAGTGCAAAAGTGCTTTTTACATCTTAAAAATTCAGTTAACAAGACAGATGACTCCTCAACTTTGCTTAAGCTGCAAAGATGTCTCAAATGAATTATGGAGACATTTAGGCCCTTCCTATACACTTGATAATGTTGCCTTCAATCCTCCAACATTTACTGAAAAAGTAAAAATTTAAATTGTCAGGCTCCCTTAATTTCTTTTATTTTGTCTTTATTCTAACCGGACAGAATTTTCCAACCACTAAATTCTCTTAAAATCCCTGCTTCCTATTCTAACAAATGTATTTTTTTTTTCAATTTTGAACATTCTTGTGGGAATATTTTTACCTATTTCATCATTCCAAATGAATCAAGAGAGAACTGGTTTCTCCTATCAATCCCAAATTTGTAACTAGAATCTCAGTATATGATATGCATGTATTAGATCAGCTATAATCGAAGAAACATGGTGCCTTATTTGCAGAAGAAAATTGCGATGGAGTGCTTTGTGAGAGGCTGCTTCACATTCCCCTGTATCCCAATCCCTACTGAAGTCTTTCCAACAGAGTCATTCTAATTCAACTCTCTAATTCAACACCCACTTTCTTTTAGGAGCAGTGGCTGGTGGGATTAGGATGCAGCCCTAGGAAAATAATTGCTAATGAGGATCTGGGAATTGAGAACTCAAATCCTGGAAGGGGCTCTAAGGGTCAATGAACAAAACCTGGATATAAGTCCAATAGAAATTAGCGTCAAAGAGATTCCCCAGTGCAAATGCTTTCCGAAAGGACAGTGGAAAGCAGAGCAGGAGAGCATTAGCTCTTTTGCTTCTCAAGAGCACTCTTAGGAGTTTTAGGAAAAGGTTTTATCCGTCACCATTGTGGATGTAACTCAGCAGAGTTTATCCTCAATAAGCTCTAAGTGGCAAAACTACTGTTCCTTTCTGCTGTTTACCTCATTCAATCCTACGTTCACTGTCTGTGAACTTCTTTACCTAGAGAATACACTGTTCATTTCTTTTTATAGTGGTTGCTTTTCACTGGGACAAGGTTATTATGCCACTAGTTCTTGATACAGCAGTGGCATCCTGGCAAACTGAATTTGAACACTACTGATTGGGAATTTTCTACCCTCTCTTCATCATCTTTCAATCCCATCCCTGAACCTCAGCATAGCAAATTACCTTGTTCAATCAGCATCCCTCAGTTGGTATCAAAGTGAAAATTCACATATTGGTTTTCAGAAAATGAATATCGTGCTGAGCCATTATTCCAACTTTCCAAAATTTTTGGTGTTTTGCATATTATTTTTTCTAAGCACAGGGAGCATTCTTGGAAATTACTCTAGTTCAACACTATATAGTAACTGGTTTTACACTGGTATTGTGAACTCTCTAGACAGAACACACTAAAAAGTAGTTAGCTTAATATATTTTTCATGTCATTTTTAGTTCTTCCAATACATTTGGAATGGTCTTTAAATTTTATAATTTCTAAAATTATTAACATGACCACCAAATGCTTTATAGTTAACATGAAACATACATAATTAACTATGTATTTTCTTGTCTGTTATACTGATAATACTAACAATTGTGACTAAAATTGAGAAATAAAATTATCAATTTTGTAACTTATAGTTCTTAGATTTGAATATATAGAAGCAAGGCATTAGAGAATAAAAATGAAGATCACTTATATCATTAATTTAAAGTGAACACTTAGTTTAATGCTGATTAATGATTTCACTTATATCGTGTTTTCTGCATAAAACAAAAAATATTTTAATACCACAGTAGCACAAACATGGATTAATCTTAAAAAAAAAGTAAAGAAAGAGTTGTGGAAAATGAAACATGACTTTACATTTACTAAAACTAAGATGAAAGTTTCTGATGCATCAGAAGAAACATTAGGAAGAATGGCTCACATCATGTACAGATTTCATTTAGTAGCCTTACCACTGCCTATCTTTCCAGGATATCAGGGTCAGTAGTACCTCGAATAATTACTAAGAAATTTTTGTGTTCCGCATTCTACAATACCAGGCCCACATTAGGCAGTCAATAAATACTATGAATTAATAAATTTGTTTACTATTTTAAGGCAGATATACTGGCAACAAAAGTGTGAAAAAATAGGGTTTTTTTCTTCTTGCACTTAGAAGAAATAGAATAAAGGTCATTGCTGTGTGGTTATGTAGATGAATGTGTAGATTATGAAATGGAGATTTTTGATGCAAAAACAAAGAGGTTTGGTGTGAATAAGCACTGTGGAGACCAATTTGTATACAGAAACTAAGCATTTTGAGATGAAACATTGTTGGTACATTGCAATAATTCCTCCGGCCATCACAAGCTCCTTTGTGACCACAGGGGCCGTATAGCATCAGCTGTTTATTCAGAAGTGTGGAATTGCCAGCTCTTTCCCCCATGAGATCTGCACAACAGAGATGCTTTCTCTCGTAATGTGGAGAATCGAAAGTTACTCTGCTGGAGGTAAAGCACAGTGCTCTTGTTTACAAGATCCCAAATTCTGGAGCTGTCATTCAGGGTACAAAATTACAGCCACTACCACCAATATAGGATTTGGGGGAGAAAAAAGTTTTGTCATCAAAATGTTTTTCAGTTCTTACCAAAGAAAGTAGAAAGACTATTTAGTTCTTGTTTCCTTTTGTTGAGTTTTCTCTAATTTCTCTATCAAATCACCAGTCAATCTAAATATTCAGAGAGGTGTAAATGCATGAAGGAATAGAATGTTGATCTGAAGAAAGGAATTCACTTCTAGGCCTGCTTCTGACTGATGTTTAATTTAGCAATTGCTGCTTGACCCCTTGGTTTGAGGGCTTCCTACTCCACAGGACACATGGTCTTACTCGACTAGGGATTGGCCAACACAAGGCAGAAGGTGAACTTGAAAGTTGAAAGAATCAGAAGCTGAGATTTAATTTCTTTTGCCCATGTTCTGACTTTTTATGCATACGACATCTTCCCTTCTCAGGTTTCCAGGATTCATAGTATGTAGTGTCACACACTTCCTCTCTAGCGTCTGGAATTCAATCGCTTTCTAACACAAATTGCGTGCTTGATGATTAACTCCTCCTTTGAAAGTTTTGCAAAACACCATGCACCACCACTCTTAATAGATACTTTTTTTTTTTATAGGGATGCACAGATGCATTAACTACACTCATTGTTTTATCTAGCTTTTGGTTTCTTGTATTGATAAACTGTTCCCACTTGACAGAATTATCCTACACATGTTGTATTAAATTACATGTGGCTGTAATTGCAAAAGGTTAGTGTAATGATTAATTTGATTGCCAACTTAAATGTCAAGTCCAGATATAAAAGTCAAGCTTACTGGATAAGCTTCTCTGATAGTTTGTGACAAGTGAAGGCCTGCCTTCTGGTGGCAGCCAAATAATAGCATATAGGAGAGGAACCTTTGGCTTTGGTTTCTTGGTCTTTACACTTGTTATCAAGTTCATCTACCCAATTGCTGTTGCATTACACAAAGAATAGCTGAGCTACTGTGGTATTTTTTTAAGTTCATTGCAGATTCTTCCAGTTTTCATAACTTGGATTATAACATTGACATAGTCCCAGAAAAAAGAACATCAAAACGATGCCTTTTAATTCCTAGATCTGTGAAGTTAATAGTGAGCAAAATTCTTGAAAAGAAAGACACCTCTAAACTTCATTTTAATTTTTGGATTTTAAAGTTCTTTAGGAACAGGAGATAATACATCATTTATGTCTTGAGCCATTATTTGAATGACTTGAGAAACAATGAGATGCTCGGAGAAATTGATTCCATGGGGGAGAATACAGTGACAGACCAGCATTAACTCAACTGCTAAAGGTGAAGATAAGAAATAAGTCATAGAACTCTGAGGCCACAAAACAATCTCACACCAGTTAAGAATTATGTAAAATGAAAAGTTATTGAGGAAAAACAAAAAAACTTAACAGATCGATTTGTCCCAAACAATAGTCCACTCATTGCAAACAGGAAACAGAGTCTAGCTGCCAAGAACAGGAGCCAGAAGCAAGAGAGAGAGAGCAGAGACACCCTGGTTCCTGCTGCTTTTTAAAGTGTTAGAGACCCCCTACCCAGTGGGCCCGTATCTTAAAGGCTATTGGCTGACAGAAACGGAAGGAGCTCCTCGCAGCAAAACTCCTGTATTTTAACAATATCTGAGAAGATGACCCAAGTTTCAACAATTGTTTGAAAAGCGTTTCTATAATTAAATGCTCTTTCTTCAATACAGGTAGAAAGGCAGAGAGTATAGTTTAAGAATATCTGTTTTTCCATATAAACACGTTTTATTGACATAGGAAATATCAAATTTTGGCACCAAAGTTCAATGTGTTATAAAGATCTTTCTATGAAGGATCTATGCTATCTAAGTATTAGTTCAACATAGTTGACAAATAGATAATAAATATTTGATGTGTTTACGTATGACTTATGTGTTGATTTGCGTTGGGTGGGTTACTCGGTCTACGGGTGTAACCCACCCTGCAATCGGTTACCTCCAGGGTCAGCCAGAGGGGCGCTACCTGGTAGGAAATGAGCTAGAAAAGAAGGAGAAGGCTGTGGGCAAAGATTTGTTGAAGCCCTGTTTATTAGAGTCCTGGTTGCTGCTTATATAGCCCCTGGATGAGGGGCAGGGGAATGGGATCTCGCTGTGTGGTCCCAGGTCACATAGGCCAGGAGTGTTGATACGTTTGGTCAGGTAGGCTAAGAAGTCAGGAGTTGCCACACCTAGTTCCCTGGATATCCTGGAACTC
>CAWTZC010000394.1:0-13507 GCA_963919715.1 Microtus obscurus | reverse complement strand
CTTTTACTGCCTATGTTATCAGTGTTCTCCTATGTCAACGTGTTGAAAGCTGTTCCCCACTTTCTTTTCTATCAGGTTCAGCATATCTGCTTTTAAATTGAAGTCTTTGATCCATTTGGACTTAAGTTTTGTTCAGAGTGATAAATATGAATCTATTTGTATTCTTCTACATGCCATCTAATTTTGATCATTTGCTCCAGATACTGTCTTTTTCCCAGTGTATATTTCTGAATTCTTGATTTTAAAAAGCAGGTATTCATAGGTGTTTGGATATACGTCAGTGTCTTCAGTTTGATTCCATTGACCAACATGTCTGCTTTTATGCCAATATCATGCTGTTTTTTTTTAAACTATAGCTATGCAGTACAACTTGAAATTGGGAATGATGAGACCTTCAGCAGTCCTTTTATTGTTCAAGATTGTTTTAGCTATCTTGGGTTTTTGTTTTGTTTTGATTTGTTTTTTTATATGAAGCTGAGAATTGTTCTTTCAAGATCTGTGAAGAATCGTGTTGGAATTTTAATAGGAATTGCATTTAATGGCAAAGTAAGATCTCTGCACAACTTTTCAAGAGAAGCATTGATACAGAAAAAGCCTCTAATCAAATTTGCAGATCTCACCAGGATATTTTTGAAGAGTAGCTCATTTCCTAATATTTCATAGCCATATTAAACTATTATCTAACACAACTTTTGAATAAAGAATTTGGATAAAATTATTAAAAAAATATGTTGTGTATCTTCAGGAATGCAGTAATCACTATGAATCAGAAAAGTTGTGTTCACCTTAGGGTCTCCAGAGACTGAACCTGCAGATATTCCTTTCTAGAGCAAGTAGGGAGGCAACAATGCTCACGAGGTACACAGAAACTGTGAGATTTGTGGAGCTTGTGAACCTTCACAAGTTCCTCAGAAGGCTCAGTAGTTTCTGAGAACTAACCAACTGACTGGGCTGGAACTCTCCAGAAGTCACCTAGAAGACATTACTCAGAGGAGTTCTCCTTGAGGCTCTCACACTCCTATGATTCTAGTCATCTCAAAGGGTCACTAAACTGGCCTTGGGTGTAGCCCATTCTTTCATCAGTTACTAGCCCTCCCTATCTGGATTGAATAGCTATTTCTTTACATCTTCCCAGGAAATAATGCCATGTGTTCTAGCTGTGATGATGATATTAAAGTTGCTCTCTGGGAGACAAGAATACAATTCTTGATATTGGCTTTACATACAGTCTGTTTGTATTTGACTTTGACTTTGTTATTGTGTGGGGTGTTTTGGAGGGAAGGATTCCTTTGGCTCACCTTGAATTTATTTCAGTCCCAGGATGTCCAAAAAGTCACAATACTTCGGATTTCGATTTCCAGATGCTGGAATTGCAGGCATGCACTAGCATTCCAAGCTTAAACTGTGTCTTGAGTATATCAGAAATTTAGGTTGCTATAAGAAATATACATATTTATATGACTAAAATTAACCTGAACAAGAACAACAAAAAAACCCTATAGGTGATACATATGATTTATATCATTATATAATAGTAAACCAACATGATGTGGAAGTGTCATATATCAATCTGTTTATCAATCTGTTGATTTCATTGGTTAAAATAAAGACACTGCTTGGCTGATCCTATAGGTTAGAACATAGGTGGGAGGAGTAAACAGAATAGTATGTGGACAGGAAGAGGAAGTGAGCTCAGAACGCATGCAGCTCCGCTGAGAGAAGCCTCCTCTCTCGCGGGCCAGAGGAATCGCTCGAGCTCTCTGAGGCATGCTCGCGATGAAGCTCCGACCGACCCAAGATGGACGTAGGCTAGAATCTCCGGTAAAGCGCACCTTGGGGTGCAACACAGTTATAGAAATGGGCTAGTCTAGATGCAAGAGCTAGCCAATAAGAGGCTACAGATAATGGGCCAGGCAGTGTTTAAATAAATACAGTTTGTGTGTTGTTATTTCGGGCATAAGCTAGCCAGGCAACCGGGGTGTTGGGGATGCAACCCCAACGCCCCAATTTCAACAGATGGCTGCCCAACGTGTGGACAACTGAATCCACAGAAAGTCTGAGAAAGCTTGGGAAAGAGTAAAGCATGTTTTCTTGGTAGCAGCACTTTCTCGGGTATACTCTGTTTGATAGAGGCAAGCATGCACTCTCATCTAAGAGAGGCTTCCTGACTCAGCTTTAGCTGCAAAGCCTTGCAGCTCTTTTAGGAGGTCCTGCCATAGCCGGGCGGTGGTGGCGCACGCCTTTAATCCCAGCACTTGGGAGGCAGAGGCAGGCGGATCTCTGTGAGTTCGAGACCAGCCTGGTCTACAAGAGCTAGTGCCAGGACAGGCTCCAAAACCACAGAGAAACCCTGTCTCGAAAAACCAAAAAACCAAAAAAAAAAAAAAAAAAAAAAAAAGAGGTCCTGCCACAAAACACTGTTGAAGAAAAAACATTGTTGAAGAAAAGCTAAATGCATGGTTTTCGGTTTTCAGCCATAGCAGAAAAAAAAGCTGCGCCGTTTAAAAATGCCGGCTTTCTGGGCCATCCTGCCAGGGCAAACTCTGACTGTTTGAGGCAGGAGGGCAGACTACAGAAGAAAGGACTTGAGTGTTGTCTGTTGCAACTTAATTGCTGGCAGGGACCTTGAAACACTGTAGACTTGTGGCACTGAACGCGCTCTGGCAGGTACCTCAGTCACAAGGTTGGCAAATAGCAGAAAGTTAAGGGAATGAGCTACATCTAGCTGGCAAAGCCACGCCTTTAGTCCTACTGAGATTGCTTGGTAAATTAAAGACCTATGTGGTCAGAAAAACAGAGAGAGATACAGTAAAAAAGAGATTCAAAGATAAAGAAAATTTTTTAAATGGTTTACAGTGTGTTAAAAACATGTGCGCTAAAAGTAAGTTCTTAAAAGTAAAAAATAAGGAAGAAAAAGAGAAGTTGGTTGTGATAGTACACGCCTTTCCAATCCCAACACTTGGGATGCAGAGGGAGATCTACACCTCTGTGACTTCAAAGTGTGGTAGCACACGCCTTTAATCCCAGTGCCTAGGAAGGCAGAGACAAACAGATCTCTGTGAGTTCAAGGTGTAGTAGCATACGCCTTTAATCCCAGTTCCTGGGAGGCAGAGACAGGCGGATCTCTGAGAGTTCAAGAACAGCCTGGTCTACAGAGCTATTCCAGGTCAAAGATATACGCTCAAAAAGTTAAAAGTAAAAATAAACGAAATAGAGATTAAAATAAAGTGCACAAAGATGGAAAATACACAGAGAATCTTGATACTGTATGCTATTATGCTCTCTTTGAATTGTTTGAATGCTGAGGAAGGAGCAACAGATGCCAAACGGTATTTGCTTATAAATGCTGCTAAACTAACCCAACATAGATATTGTGAAAATGCCTTGACTATGAAATTTGGATTTAAGGACATGATACTTCGGAAAGGAGTATCTTGTTTTGTTTTCACAGAGGATGAGACCCTGTTCATGTCTTCTATTCCCATATGGTATGATGGACCACGCCCTCCTGAAGGATTGCTGTAAACGCCTTCAGAAAATTGCTTCGCCCAACTGCCAACTGAGATGAAACTAGCACACAGGTTATACCATGAAAGTTCTAATTAACGACGCCCCCATTCAGCAGGAAGCAGTTTGGAGAGAAAACTGCGCCCATGTTCCCAATATGGTTTATAAGTGTTCTTTTACATTTAAAGGGGGAAATGGTATAGGTATGAATAATTTACATTGATATGGATTTTGCTTTAGTGATTTAAATCTAAGGTCAATTCTGTTATATGTATATGTATTTCTGATCTTGATTAGGTGTAGTGATTGTGTAGTTCACTTAAAAATGTAATGTATATAGGTTGTTAATGGATAATCATCAATAATAGTCAAGCTTGTAGTCATGTTAGTTAAGATTTTCTAAATGTACATTGATAAATTTTAGATAGGCATTCTTCATATCTTTCAAAGATTACAGAATAGGACATTTAATGTTTTAATAACTTGGGACTTTTCATGACAATGAGACTCTCTGCTCCTGGCGACACCAATCTACTTCGAGAGGAAGATGGGCATCGAAGAGAATCCTTATGGAGTTTGATAGCCATTTGGGCAAGAAACTGCTTTTGCCTGGACTATTGCATAAACTGGACACAGAGAACCCGGCAGAGAGAGGACTACTGAACTTGCCTAAAGGTGAGATGATCTTTCGGGGTTCCTGATTCATGAAAGAGTCTGCAAGACATTCTTCAGGACAAGCAGATAGTGACTGCCTTTGAAATTTCCTGCTTTGTGGGAATGTCTGCTGAAAACTATGGGCCTGTAGGCCGAAGATGGATGCCCCAACGGTACAGAGGAACTTTGGGTGACTGTACAGGCAGCAAGATGTCTCTGTCATTTCTAGAGTTTGAACATTGCTTATTTCTTGTTTGCTTAGGTGATATTCTATCTTTCTGGAGTCTTTGATGGAATTAAGAATAGTTAGTTATAGTTATACTTTTCCTTAGTTATGATAAAGATTATTGTAATTTTTACTTGATAACTGTTTTATGTAATTTTGCTATGTTAAAGTTAAGGCCTTTCCTTTTTGTTTAAACAGAAAAAGGGGAAGTGATGTGGGAGTGTCATATATCAATCTGTTGATTTCATTGGTTAAAATAAAGAAACTGCTTGGCCGGCCCTAATAGGTTAAAACATAGGTGGGAGGAGTAAACAGAATAGTATGCGGACAGGAAGAGGAAGTGAGCTGAGAGAAGCACGCAGCTCCGCTCAGAGAAGCCTCCTCTCTCGCGGGCCAGAGGGGATCGCTCGGCTCTCTGAGGCATGCTTGCGATGAAGCTCCGACCGACCCAAGATGGACGTAGGCTAGAATCTCCCCGGTAAGCGCACCTTGGGGTGCTAACACAGAATATTAGAAATGGGCTAGTCTAGATGCAAGAGCTAGCCAATAAGAGGCTACAGATAATGGGCCAGGCAGTGTTTAAATGAATACAGTTTCTGTGTAATTATTTCGGGGCGTAAGCTAAGCCATGCTGGCGGCCGGGTGCGGGGAGGACACAGCCACGCTGCTCCAATTTCAACACCAACATGTATCAATCTGGGTTGTTTTTACCTATAACAATAGTATTCTATCATATGATTTATAATAAAAAATGCACTGCTGACCAGCCAATGTTTATTGAAAACACTGTATCCTCTAACACTTCACGTTCTGCATTGTCTTTCCATCTAAACACCTTTTACAGAGACTTCTCCCTTGACTGCTTTTTTCTACATACTGCCTTGGTCCCTGCTATGCCAATACTACATGTACAAACTTTGCCTTGCTATTGAGATTATACATTGTTTGAGGGTAAAGAATTGAAATCAAATGATATTGTGTGCTTCCACTTTGCCTAGCACAGTGTTAACCAACACTAACAGCTCCAGTCTGTCACAGAAGAATTACCCAGAAAGCCTCAAAGGCAAATGCCCAATCTACCCTTTATCTTAATTACTCAGGTAAAGCTAGACAGTTGGGGAGGTTATTTGCCACCTTTTTTGCCCAATGTGCTGTCAGACGCTCTCTAAATACTAAGATAGGAACTAGATAATGAGAGCTCTCATCTAATTCAGGAGTTTAATGTATTTGTGTTCCCTGATTAGCAATTAGCTGAAGCCATCGGAGAGACTCACCATGCAAATGGGGGGAGGGCAATGCTGGCTTTGATTTCCTCCTGAATTCTCTTTGAAAGTACTGGCAGAGCAGCCACTGTCCTTTATCCTGTGTTTGTGGGAATGCCACGTCTTGAGCCTCTGAAGTAGGCATCATAATAGTTGCTCTAGAAGCATATGACATCTAGAAGAATGACAATTTAAAAATAATTAACAAGAATAATTAGCATAGGGCCAAGGGAGGAGAGCTTTCATTTTATCATCTCATTTTATGCAATTAACTATGTCGAGAGCAGAGCTAGAAGAGTTACACTGTTCGACTCTATTGTTCCTCCAACAGGGAGGAAACTGATTTTCTATCCTTCCTTTATTTTACTGATCTTCCCTCCACCGAGAGGAAGCCAAAAGTGGCCCACCTGACAACCGTTTTCTTGGGAAAGAAAGCCACCCAGTGTCTCTCTTATAGCACATCTCCATCTGACTGAAGACGGAACACACATCAAATATAACACCAAAATGGCACATCCGCTTCTGGCAGCACAACACTCCTGGGAGCCGAGTATCTGCGATTACCTTGGCATCAGCCAAGGAAAGGAGGGAAAAGACAAGGCAGTCCACAGCTCGGGATCTCCAGCTCACTGCTGCTTATCACTCTACTTGCCTAAGAGCAAGAAGAAAATGCGCTGGTAATAGGACTAAGGCATTAACTCTCGCTTCCAGCCTGTAAGGTGTTCCAGCACTGATTGCTTTATAATTGGACAAGACAGGATACAATTTTATCCAGTAATTTCCCTGTTACCAGGAAGCTGTACACACTCAAGAATGGTCCCCTGTTGAGAGAAAAGCCCTTAGTGAAACAAGTCAGCCAGATACGAGTAGCATGTTCTGTGCAGTTAGACAGTCTCAGGCTGAAATCCTTGTCTCTGGCTCATTCTGATACTAGTAAAGTATCAGAAGATAATTTCTCTTTCTGAAACTGAATGCAGCTTATCTGCCAAATGGGGACAACCCCTACTGGGCCTGGTATTTGCATGACCAGGTCTTTGAATAGAGCGCTACTCTTTGATAACAATAGCAATGACCTGCTATCACTATAAATCTGTCTCTTGACCTGCAAAACCTAGGTCAGATCGGTTTACTATGAGATTAAAGTGAGGTCTTCAAAAAAAGACAACACCTGACACTGTACCTTTTATCCGTACTTGTTAAATGAAAACTCTCAGGAAGTTGAAATATAGAGGAATTCTTGAAGTCTACTCGCTAAGATTTAAAGAGAAACACTAATGAAGGTACAGAAAAGCCATCAACAGTCCTTTTCATAGTCTAAGAATCTAAGTATAGTATAGTAGATTCTTTACTTACTCTTTGATTTGTTTGTTGCAATCTAACATTTCTAGATTTTTTTATTGTATTTTCTGTATATAAGTATTTTGCCTGATTGTATGTCTGTGTACCATGTGGCCATGCTTATACATGCCTGGTGGCCAAGATCCAGAAGACAGCATAGCATCCCCTGGAACTGAAGGTGTCAATGGTTGTATGCTACCATGTGGGTGGCTAAAACCCAAACTCAGATGTTCTGCAGGAGTAACGTGTTTTGTGCCTTCAATCACTGAATCATTGCTCCATCTGTTGTCTTATTTTTTTTTTTAAGATAGCCAGTAAAACGTATGTTAGATATTGGACATTTGTTAAGTAATGAAAATTCAGTTACAACACTATCACATAGTGCTGCTTCTCCCAACACCCAAGTACATGGAAATATGACTAAAATCTTCAACTGTGACTGTGATGGGCAACAGGAAATAATTTGTGACAATTTGGAATGTTTAGATGAGTTTTTCAGGTGCAGTTTGCCAAGAGGACATTTGAGGTGGAAAGTACCGAAGACAGCAATCCATCACATGAGAAGATATGTAAACAACCAACCCATTTGATGCAAACATGACAGAAAAGACTCTGTGATAACTTGAAATCTATTAGGAACATCTCTTGCCAGTAACCTGGCTGCTCTTGCAATCTGATATCTGAATATCCTATCTCTATTTCTTGAGTAATGTATCTTGACCATTTGTCTGCTCCTGATGCTTGAAACCTCACCTCAGATTACAGAAAAAAACCATGAGGCTCATGATATCTAAGTACCATTTGTTCATTTGTTTAACGAGCACTTCTATGTCTGTAACCTGTCAGGCCTCGCCTTCTTAGGCTTGTCATCTAGTAGAAGAAAAGGCAAGCTTGTTTGTCTCATGTCAAACTCAAGGAAATCTAAGAAGGATTTATATAGCTTGAAGCTCAGTTAGTAAATCCACCACCATCTCATAATAAATTACACAGATACCCCCAGAGAGACAGAAGGTGCAAGGAGCCTTTTCCCTCTTAGTCAATGATTCTGTGGGTTGTGATACCTTTCAGGGCCACATATCAGATATCCTGCATCGCATATATTTGAACTACAATTCACAACACTAACAAAATTATAGTTATGAAAAAACAACCACATAATTTTGTGGTTGGAGGTCAGCACAACATGAGGAACTGCATTTAAGGGTCACAGCATTAGGAAGGTTGAGAACCACTGTCCTATGTAGTGGAGTTTGTCCTAGGTGGATTCATATGAAGTTATTTTCCCTTTTCTGAGAGTTTTATACAACATGATTCATAACTTTGAAGGAATTCCAGAAAATCCTGACTTCTCCTAACATAATAAAAATAAGAAAAATTCTCAAAAATCTTGCCTGTCCCAAATCCTAAAACTAAATATCCTAGATCAGATAAGATGGCAAAATTTTCATTACAGTGCCTAAAATATCACACAGAGGGAATATTGGTTCAATAAATGAGCACAAAGGGCTCCATAACAGAAGAGAACATGGAAATCCTGAGGAGAATGGACAGAGGAACAGGAGGAACCCAAGTCAGGCAGAGAGGTTGCTTCTCTAAACCAAGTATTTTTCAGTTTTGATTCCAACTTCACCTGAAATCAACCATTTCAAAACACCACAACTCTTAGAGAGCTCCAAGGTGAAGGTAATAAAAATTTACTACCAATTGATTGCATTAACATGCAAAGCCAAAGGGAGTGACTGAAGTCTATTAGAATAGGTTGATGCATGGTGTGCTGCTCATGATTGGGAAGGTGTAAAACTTTCTCTTCTGCAACCATTCTTCATTTCCATGATCCAAAACACCAAAAATATAATTTGTCAGTGCCATTTACCCTATGACCTCTTTTTCATGACAAACTCCCAGGCCTATTCTTGCATCCATCCTCCCAAACAGATGCTACTTACTTTCCTAGTCTACTATAACAGACCAAGTCGAATGCTCTTGTTTTTCATTGATGTCATTATAAAGCAATGACTTCTTGTCCTCTGATCTATAATATTGCCAAACCACACTTCTTTCCTTTTACAATGGCTAACCTCCAGCTCCCATTTTTTCTACTATTAGCTCCAAGCTTCATTTATGTACTATTTCCTAGAGCTTCCTTCCTTATTCTTAATGGACCAAATTCACATGTAGTTAGACCTCTTAACATTCTGTTCAGTTACTCATCCTGATATCATAGATATTCCCAGCATGCTTTCTTTTCCTCCTACTTAACAGCTGAAACATCTTTTGTTCTGTCTATGCTAACCTATCAACTGGTAGCCCACCTCCTGGTTATTCATTCACAAATTATCCCATCTCTATGTGTCAGCCTTCCATCCTGATTAATTAAATACCTGATCAATAAACCATGTAGAACAGAAAATATTTCTTAAGCTCATAATCCTAGTCTACAGATGGCTGGCTCCATTAGTGACTGTTCTCATCGCATTGGTCCTGTGGTGAGGCTACATCATGTCAGGGACACATACAGCTGGAAAGCAATTAGAATAAGAAGTGATTGTGGTTCCATAATCTCTCCTCTCAAAGACATATTCCTACTAATTTAAAGACCTCCCATTAGGTGCTAACTCCCCCAAAATTTTCCATGTCAAGATGCTGAACTGGAGACCAAGTCTTTGGCACATACACCCCTTGAGATTCATTTAACACTCAAACTATAGGGCCATCCTATGCATTGCAGACTTTTCCTTTGCAGTGGTTCATTAACTGAAAAAGGAATAACCATGTATTTCTTTAGTTATCTTACATAAAATTTGATTTCCAGAAACATATTTTAAAGATTTCTTAGAGAAAAAAAATGATGCTAATCACCTTAAAATTAGTCATTCAGCCCTTTTAAAATGAAGTTTAAATTTTCTATGACTGTGTCCTAGGTTTCCTATGACCTACCTGTATGTATTCATCCTTTTTTACCTCTTACTGACCTCCTTTAGCATCCTGTGAAACACTGAATCACTTGCCCACCAAGTCCTATCTCTCTTCTGTATCAATAATGGGTTTTATTCTTCTCAGGACATGATGCAGATCATGATATAGTAACACTGGCTATTCCACTTCAGATTGAAGGAGTGGACAAATCATCACTGTGGGACCTAGCTTGTGAAGACCTTTCTAGTTACCCCAAGGTCAATAGTATCTAAAGCATAACAAACAGGGATTATAGGGTCCCAGTAGAGAACACCATGTGAGATGAAACAAAAAGGAAGACCATAATGAAGAAGTGTAAACTTGTTCATTTGCTGAGGAGAAATCTCAGTGAGACCTAAATTTAAGACAGAATAAAATCTGCTAAGATGTGACCTCAAAAAGCCCCACTCAGAATCAGAACAGTGAAGCATTTCACTTAGCAAAGGTGTTCTCCTCATCCAGACTTCACCCAGGGTTCTTTGTATGATCACTTGGCAATCGTGCTTGTAAGTTTATTAAATTGCCTTCCCCTTTGCATCGATGCCCGTCACACACTATCGTTTCTTATCCAGCCCCACATCACCCTTGATCTCCTGGCATTTAAGCTGCCTGTAAAGTCATCTCAAAGTAGAATTTAGCCCAGTCCCTCAACCTCCTAGCACTCAGCACCCAACAAGCATGATGCCCCTATCCCACTTCTCTCTAATTTCCTGTCCATTGAGCATCTAACGTTTTTCTACAATTTCCCTTTTTGGCACATTCCATTTAGAATACGGGCCCTATCTTTCTCCCATACTTCCCAAATTTCCATATAAAAAGGCTACTTGAGTAGTAAGTTCTCCTTGGTGCCTATAAAATGTGCCATACTTTTTTATCTTTACAACCTATTTTCACTACACCAAGTTATATATAACTACATTGGGTTTATGGATCTTGGTATAGAGGAAGATCCAGCATGTGCCCATTATATTTGATAGTTATTGAATTGTTTCCACATAAACAGGGAAGCTATAATAGACTAGGAACAGAAATTTTTAAAAAATGAATAAAAAGAATTTAGGGGGTCAACAGAAGACTTTGAAGACGGAAGAAAGTGATTGCCAGTGGGTTTCAAGAAATTTAATCACTGAAAGTAAAATAACTGACTAATCTATCCCCATAGCGGTTAGTGGGGGTAAAATGTGTGTGTGGAGTCTGTGTGTGTGTGCAGGTGTCTGTTTGTGTGTGTGTGTGTGTTTGTGTGTATATTTATGAGCAGAATAGGAGCCTAAAACCATCTTTCTAAGAATAAACGTGCCTATTTAAACTGGGAGGGGACCCTTCACATACTCCGCACCTGCTGTTGTGCAACACAGCTCAATACACTATTAAACTCCTCATCACTGTGATTCTTCCGAAGCTTTTCTCACAGAAGAGAGCATAGCACTGACCTCTCCATACTGTACTCTCCTCTAATTCACCCTGGGCAGAAGAGGGTGGGGGAGTCCATGATCTGGGGCCTACTGATGGCCTTAAGGAAGAACAGAAAGGAATAAATTCTCTGATGAAAACTGAATTCAGTCACACTACTAAATATTCAGAAGTACTAGGTTGTAATTTCAATTCAATCTTATTTTGAATCTACTTATTCTAAAAGTAACCAGCTGTTTGTAAAATGTTTTTTTTTATATGACTCAGGGAAAGAAATTTTACTTAGTTTCGCTGAGAAATATTTAACGTTTTTCAATTCTCAATCACAATCCACGGAGGAGTAGGACTTAAATTCTGAGGCTAGGTCACAATGATAGTTAATATCTGTCCTTCCATGCTGCCTCAACATCTAAAACAAAAACTCATCACTTCCCTATTCCGATGAGTGAGTCTGATTTTTAAGAAGAAGAGACTCACTATCACTCATTCAACCCTAGATTTGCAGATATCTCAGGAAAAGCTGAAAAGTTGTGGGATCCTGGCTGATTTCCATTACTAAAGCAATGTGATTAAGTTCCTATAGGAAACTTTAGATAATCCCCCAGGCTTTCTGGTTCTCATAATCAGGTCAGAGTTTCAATCAATGAAGCTCTTCTCACACTCTTCCTGCATAAAAATTTCACACACCAAAAGCCCAGCACCTACAGTGAAGCTAACCACAGCCTTTAAGAATTCTTACGACACTCAACATGTAACTCAACTAAAATGGCAGCCCCTGTTGAAGCGTGCGGTCAGGATCACAACCAACAGAGAACCAAACAGAATGAGTCTGCATGTTGTTTTATTGTCTACTAATTGAAATGTTCTTTCTTTGAACAAGTCCCTCTCATCCTAATTAAGCTGTCTGAGCTTTAACAGCTTCTATTCTAACCAAAATTTGCTAGGTGAGTTATTTAGCCAATTTAATCATGCTAAAAGTACCATTAATTTCCTATAAACACTAAGTCTTCAAGTATCTCATACTGCTATATAATCAAAAAGAAAGAAATAAAATGCAGAAGTGAAAGCAGCTTGGGTAACTCACCCTTGATCTATCCACTCACCATCAATAAAATATTGTACTTGGAGACGGGGGGGAAATATTGGACCAAAATCCGATGTAGAGTTAAAAAAAAAGTTCCAGTGCCTGTCATGAAACCTGAAGATATTAATCCTCTGTAACTATTGTGCTAATACTCTGGAGAAGCTTTAGGCAGCTTTCTCTCTGCACAGGGAAGAAAAAATGGAAAGAAGAAAAATGTGTTGGGAAGCAGAGAGGTGAGCAGGGGGTGGGAGGGAATAGCCAAACAACAAATAATATCCCTGATAGTGTTTTGGATTGATAGATAACACTTCGATTTCTAAAGCATTTCTCCAAATCCCACACACATGTGTTTCAGCAAAAGAAATATAAACCCTCTAGGAATAGAAGAAAATTTGGGAAGGACGAGGGTGCAAAAACATCATGCTCTTCACGGGGACATAAAAAGGGGTAACTCAACCAATTTCTATTAGCCAAAATTTATAGACAGGATCACCTTAATTCCCCAAAGTCCAAGAAAACTTTTTCTTTTATTGCTCATCTATCTAACACTCCATTTGTTTGGTTGAAAGGTTGAGTCCACAGCCACTGCTAATAACTCTGTCCCAAAAACCATACTATAACAAACGTTGTGCCAGTTCCCTAAATCAAAACTAAAACCTTACTTGCTCTAAAGCTGTATTTCCTCAATCCATATTCTTCATCCATTTATGTATAGTTATTATAAAATCCTCCATAAAGAGAAGCCTTAAACATTTCAAACGTTCATGTTCCAAAGGGATAAACACCAAATCACAATTCACAACTAAAAAACTTCACTGCAACCTAATAACTTGCTCACTCCCACCTACAAGACTTCACATGGTGTCTCTGTGTGCTGTTCCTTAATCTTTGTATGATATGAGCCAGTTGTATTTTCCTGGACTCTTTTCCAACTTTTATACTTTGTCTTAACCATTATTTTGCAGTCTTACATACCAGAATTTTCTGTTTTTCCCCCACTCATTCTCTGAATTCAGCTCCTGTCAACCTAAAAAATTTTCTAACGATACACAAAATTTCTCACAAAAAAAA
>CAWTZC010000393.1:0-10023 GCA_963919715.1 Microtus obscurus | reverse complement strand
CCTAAAATATCACACACAGAGGAATATTGGTTCAATAAATACACGGGCTCCATAACAGAATTTTTTAATCTGGGGAGAATGAACAGAGGAACGGGAGGAGCCCAGTCAGGCAGAGAGGTTGCTTCTCTAAACCAAGTATTTTTCAGTTTTGATTCCAACTTCACCTGAAATCAACCATTTCAAAACACCACAACTCTTAGAGAGCTCCATGATGAAGGTAATAAAAACTTACTACCAATTGTTGCATTAACATGCAAAGCCAAAGGGAGTGACTGAAGTCTATTAGTGGTTATTTTCATGATTGGGAAGGTGTAAAACTTTCTCTTCTGCAACCATTCTTCATTTCCATGATCCAAAACACCAAAAATATAATTTGTCAGTGCCATTTACCCTATGACCTCTTTTCATGACAAACTCCCAGGCCTATTCTTGCATCCATCCTCCCAAACAGATGCTACTTACTTTTCCTAGTCTACTATAACAGATTAAGTGCAAATCAACCACTTGTTTTTCATTGATAATAATTATAAAGCAATGACTTCTTGTCCTTCTGATCTATAATATTGCCAAACCACACTTCTTTCTTTTACAATGGCTAACCTCCAGCTCCCATTTTTTCTACTAACCCAAGCTTCATTTATGTACTATTTCCTAAACTTTCCTTCCCTTTCTTAATGACCAAATTCACACGTAGTTAGACCTCTTAACATTCTGTTTCAGTTACTCATCCTGATATCATAGATATTTCCCAGCATGCTTTCTTTCCTCCTACTTAACAGCTGAAACATCTTTTGTTCTGTCTATGCCTAACCTATCCAACTGGTACCTCCTGGTTATTCATTCACAAATTATCCCATCTCTATGTGTCACCTTCCATCCTGATTAATTAAATACCCTGATAATAAACCATGTAGAACGAAAAGATTTCTTAAGCTCATAATAATCCTAGTCTACAGATGGCTTTAGCTCCATTAGTACTGTTCTCATGCATGGGTCCTGTGGTGAGACCACATCATGTCAGGACACATACAGCTGAAAAGCTAAGTGATTGTGGTTCCATAATCTCCTTCAAAGACATATTCCTACTAATTTAAAACCTCCATTAGGTGCTAACTCCCAAATTTTTCCATGTCAAGATGCTAAACTGAGACCAAGTCTTTGGCACACTTTTACCTTGATATTCATTTAACACTCAAACTATAAGGCCATCTATGTATTGCAGACTTTTCCTTTGCAGTGGTTCATTAACTGAAAAAAATAACCATGTATTTCTTTAGTTATCTTACATAAATTTTGATTTCCAGAAACATATTTTAAAGATTTCTTAAGAAAAAAAAAATGATGCTAATCACACCAAATTAGTCATTCAGCCCTTTTAAAATGAAGTTTAAATTTTCTATGACTGTGTCTTAGGTTTCCTATGACCTACCTGTATGTATTCATCCTTTTTACCTCTTACTGACCTCCTTTAGCATCCTGTGAAACACTAATCACTTGTACAAGTCCTATCTCTCTTCTGTATCAATAATGGGTTTTATTCTTCTGTCTCAGGACATGATGCAGATCATGATATAGTAACACTGGCTTCTTCCACTTCAGATTTGAAGGAGTGGACAAATCATCACTGTGGACCTAGCTTGTGAAACCTTTCTAGTTACCCCAAGGTCAATAGTAATTACTAAAGAGACATAACAAACAGAGGTTATAGGGTCCCATAGAGAACACCATGTGAGATAAACAAACCCATAATGAAGAAGTGTAAGACTTGTTCATTTGCTGAAGAAGTCTCAGTGAGACCTAGGAAAGAAATTTAAGACAGAATAAAATCTGCTACGATGTGACCTCAAAAAGCCCCACTCAGAAGTCAGGAACAATGCAGACGATTCCCACTTAGCAAGGTGTTCTCCTCATCCAGACTTCACAGGGTCTTTGTGTGGATCAGCTGGTGGCAATCGTGCTGTGTAAGTTTATTAAGAATCCCCTTTGCATCAGATGGCCCTCAACACACTATCAGTTTCTTATCCAACCCCATTCACCCTTGATCTCCTGGCATTTAACTGCCTGGTAAGAATAGATCTCAAATAAATTTAGCCCAAGTCCCTCAACCTCTGAGCACTGGCATAACAAGCATATGCCACTATGCCCTTCTCTCTAATTTCCTGTCCATTACATGTACCGTTTTGTCTACAGAATTTCCCTTTTTGCACATTTCATTTGGCCATTCCTCTTTCTCCCATACTTCCCAGAATTTCCATATAAAAGGCTACTTGAGTAAAAGTTCTCCTTGGTGCCTTAAAATGTGCCATACTTTTTATCTTCTTAACATTTTCACTGACACAGAGTTATAGATATAACTACATTGGGTTTATGGTCTTGTATTGAGGAAATCCAATGTGGCCATTATATTTGATAGTTATTGAATTGTTTTCACATAAACAGAAGCTATAATAGACTAGGAACAGAAATTTTTAAAAAAATAATAAAAGAATTGAGTCAACAGGAAGACTTTGAGAGACAGGAAGAAAGTGAGTAGAGGTGCCAGTGGGTTTCAAATTTAAATCACTGAAAGTAAAATGAACTGGACTAATCTAGGAACTCCCCATAGCCGAAAGGTTAGTGGGGTAAAATGGTGTGTGTGGTCTGTGTGTGTGTGCAGGTGTCTGTTTGTGTGTGTGTGTGTGTGTTTGTGTGTATATTTATGAGCAGAATGGAGCCTAAAACCATCTTTCTAAAGAGTAAACCGTGCCTATTTGAAACTGGGAAACAGCCTGTCACATACTCACAACCTGCTATTGTGGCACACAGCAGCTCAATACACTATGTAAAGCTGCTCATCACTGTGTTCTTGAGCTTTTCACACAGAAGAGCATAGCAGCTGGACCCTCTGGCCATACTGTGCTCTCCTCTAATTCACCCTGGGCAGAAAGGGTGGGGAGTCAGTTCTAGGGCCTGCAGTTGGCCTTAAGGAAGAACAGAAAGGAACCAAATTCTCTGATGAAAACTGAATTCAGTCACACTAACTAAATATTCAAGTACTAGGTTGTAATTTCAATTCAATCTTGTAAAATTTTGAAGTCGTACTTATTCTAAAAGTAACCAGTGTTTGTAAAATTTTTTTTATATACTCAGAGGAAAAAAATTTTATTTTATAAAATATTTAACGTTTTCAATTCTCAATCACAATCACGGAGGAGTAGGACTTAGAAATTCTGAGCTAGAGGTCACAATGATAGCAATAGCTGTCCCTTCCATGCTGCCTCAACATCCTAAAACAAAAATTCATGCTTCTATTCCGATGATGATCTGATTTTTAAAAGAAGAGACTCACTATCCTCATTCCAACCCTAGATTTGCAGATATCTCAGGAAAAGCTGATTGTGGGATCCTGGCTGATTTCCATTACTAAAGCAATGTGATTAAGTTCCTATAGCTTTAGATAATCACCCAGGCTTTCTGGTTCTCATAATCAGGTCAGAGTTTCAATCAATGAAGCTCTTCTCACACTATTGCCTGCATAAAATTTCAGCACCAAGCAAGCACTACAGTGAAGCTTAAACCACAGCCTTTAAGAATTCTTACAACTCAACATGTAACTCAACTAAAATGGCAGCCCCCTGTTAAGGCGTGCAGGTCAGGATCACAACCAAACAGAGAACCAAACAGAATGAGTCTGCATGTTGTTTTATTGTCTACTAATTGTAATGTTCTTTCTTTGAGACAGAGTCCCTCTCATCCTAATTAAGCTGTCTGAGCTTTAACAGCTTCTATTCTAACCAAATTTGCTAGGTGAGTTATTTAGCCAATTTAGAGTCATGCTAAAAATACCATTATTTTCCTACTTTGAAACTAAGTCTGTCAATATCTTTTATAAACATAGAAATGCGGAAATTAAAGCAGCTTGGGTAACTCACCCTTGATCTATCCACTCACCATCATTCAGAATATTGTACTTGGGATAAGGGAAATATTAGGCAAAGATCCAGCCGATGTTTAGTTAAAAAAAAAAGTTCCAGTGCCTGTCATGAAACACTAAGATATTAACTCCTCTGTAAACTATTGTGCTGAATACTCTGGGGAGAAGCTTTAGGCAGCCTTTCACTGCTGCACAGGGAAGAAAAATGGAAAGAGAAAGAAAAATGTGTTGGGAAGCAGAGTGAGCAGGGTGGGAGGAATAGGCAAACAACAAAATAAATCTCCTGATAGTGTTTTAGTTGATAGATAACACTTAAGTTCAAGCATTTCTCAAATCCACCCACATAGTTTCAGCAAAGAAATATAAACCCTCTAGGAATAGAAGAAAATTTGGGAAGGGCCAGTTGCAAAACATCCTCTTACGGACATGGAAAAGGGGTAACTCAGACCAATTTCTATTAGCCAAAACTTTATAGACAGGATCACAGACGCTTGAATTCCCCAAAGTCCACGAAAAGCCTTATTTCTTTTATTGACTCGCTCTGTCTAACACCCCTCATTTGTTTGGTTGAAAGGTTGAGTCACAGCCCTGCTGGGGATAGACTCTGTCCCAGAAAACCATACTATAACAAACAGTTGTGGCCAGTTCCTAAATCAAAGACTAGGAAAACCTTACTTGCTCTAAAGCTGTATTTCCCTCAGTGCCATATTCTAACCTGGCTCCAAGCATCATTTTATGGTAAGTTATTGCCATAAATCCTCCATAGAAGCAGAAGCCCTTAAACATTTCATTCATGTTCCAAAGGGATGGCCACCAAATCACAATTCACAACTAAAACTTCACTGCAACCAAATAACTTGCTCTTCCCACCTACAAGACTTTACATGGTGTCTCTGTATGCTGCTCCTTAATCTTTGTATAGATATGAGCCAGTTGTATTGTTCTGGACTGCTTTTACATGCCCACACATTTATATACTTTGTCCTTTTAAGAGCAGGCATTATTTTGCAGGCTACACACGTACACATAACCAGAAAACAAATCATTCTCTTTTCCCCCACTCATTCTCTGAAACACAAGCATCCTGTCAGAACCTTGGAAAATGTTCTAACAGTACACAAAAATTTCTCACAAAAAAAATCAAGATATAAGAGCGAGGGAGTCCCTCCTTCTGGGCAGATCTCAAGTTCCCTGTGGGAGAGCTTGGGCACCTACAGCTGGGGCTCCAGGATTCTCCGGTGGTCTACTGGACCCCTCGCTCCCTCCCTACCTCTTATACCGGATCCTTGAGCTACCAGGCGGCCCTGGTTAGAAGCTGAGGAATCTCCATCTGACGCGGGTGAGTGCCTACTAGCCAGGGGCGGTGTGTCCCGCTAGCACAAACCCCCTCCCCCCAGCTCCTTCTGCAGGGGCTGCCTTTCTTAGGCAAACCCAATCCCCCAACAGCCCACCCCCACCCCCAACCCTGCCCTGCGGCCCCCATGGACCAGTGCTCAAACCGGTTTTTAAGTTCCTTCACTAAGGCTATCCCCACAGAGCGGGGGAATCCTGCCTTCTGGGCAGGTCTCAAGGTTTCCTGTGGGAGAGCCCAGGGCACCTACAGCTGGGGCTCCAGGATCTCCCATTAACCGGACCCTTGCTCCTCCCCACCCCTATCTCTTGTCCCCGGATCCTTGAGCTACCAGAGCGGCCCTGGTTAGGAGCTGAGGATTTCCAGCTCTGGACGGGTGAGGGTGTCTACTAGCCAAGGGCAGTGTGTCCCAATTCGCCCCTCCCCCAGCTCCTTCTGCACAGGCTCTTGTAAACCCAATCCCCCCAGCAACCCACCCCACCCCCAACCTCTGGCTTGCTTGGACCAGTGCTCAAGACCGGTTTTTAGTTCCTTCACTAAGGCTATCCACCCAGAGCAGGATCCTGCCTTCTGGGCAGGTCTCAAGGTTCCTGTGGGAGATCTTGGGCACCTGCAGCTGGGGGCCCAGGATCTCCGGTGTCTACTGGACCCTGCTCCTCCACCCCCTACCTCTTGTCCCGGATCAGCAGGCTACCAGAAGGCCCTGGTTAGAAGCTGAGGAACTCCATCTGACGGGTGGTGCCTACAGCCAGGGCGGTGTGTCCCAACTATCTTTCAGCCCCTCCCCCAGCTCCCTTCTGCAGGGCTGCACTTTCTTAAACGGACCAATCCCATACCACCCACCCCCAACCCTGCCCTGCAGCTTGCTTGGACCAGTGCTCAGACCAGTTTTAAGTTCCTTCACTAAGGCTATCCACCCAGAAGCGGGGAGTCCCTGCCTTCTGGGCAGGTCTCAAGATTTCCTGTGGGAGAGCTTGGGCACCTACAGCTGAGAACTCCTGCAGGATCTCCGGTGGTCTTCTGACCCTTGCTCCCTCCCCCTGTCTGTCTGTCCCCGGATCCTTGAGCTACCAACGGCCCTGGTTAGAGACTGAGGATTTCCATCTGGACGGGTGAGTGTCTACTAGCCAAGGGCAGTGTGTCCCAGATGCTAGCACAAACCCCACTCCCCAGCTCCTTCTGCAGACTGCCTTTCTTAGGCAAGACCCAATCCCCCCGGCAACCCACCCCACCCCCAACCCTGCCCTGCGGCTTGCTTGGACCAGTGCTCAAGACCGGTTTAAGTTCCTTCACTAAGGCTATCCACCCAGGCGGAAGTCCCTGCCTTCTGGGCAGGTCTCAAATTTCCCTGTGGGAGAGCTTGGGCACCTACAGCTGGGGCTCAGGATCTCCGATTGGTCTACCTATCGCTCCCTCCCACCCCTACCTCTTGTCCCTGGATCCTTGAGCTACCAACGGCCCTGGTTAGGAGCTGAGGAATTCCATCTGACGGGTGTAGTGTCTACTAGCCAGGGGCTTTGTGTCCCAAATGCTTGCAACAACCCCCACTCCCCCAGCTCCTTCTGCAGGGCTACCTTTCTTAGGCAAACCCAATCCCCACACAACACACCCCACCCCAACCCTGCACTCATTTTGCTAGACCAGTGCTCAAGGCAGTTTTAAGTTCCTTTACTAAGGCTATCCACCCAAGGCGGGGAGTCCCTGCCTTCTGGGCAGTTCTCCAAGGTACCCTGTGGGGGAGCTTGGGCACCTACAGCTGGTGCTCCAGGGTTGCCATCTGAGTTGTTGTGCTGAGGAGTTCCATCTGACGGGTTGGTTCCTGTTTCTACACTGAAGAAGAGATATACCCAGAGAGTCATCGTAAAAGTCTGACCCATAGGCCTCTCTGGAGCTACATTCGAAGCAAGAGATGGGAAGGCGCC
Organism: Microtus obscurus; assembly: GCA_963919715.1. NCBI lineage: Eukaryota > Metazoa > Chordata > Mammalia > Rodentia > Cricetidae > Microtus > Microtus obscurus. The sequence continues at coordinate 2,837 of CAWTZC010000393.1, read as the reverse complement.
AATACCTGAATTCCCTCAACAACCTGAAAGACAACATACATCACCAACCAGGATCCCAATGAAATTACTACACCCCTACTCCAGAAGAATTAGAAGAATTTGAACTCAAAAAGTAAATTATATGAAAATAATAGAGGACTTGAAACAGGAGGTGAAAAACACCCATAAACAATTAGAGATACAAACAAAATGTAGAGGAAATAATAAATTCGCTCAAAGATATAAAAACCAAGGAGAAAGCAAGAAAAAGCAATCAAACAGATAAGGGATTCGGTTCAAGACTTGAAGAATGAAATGAAGTAATAAAGAAAACACAAACCGAAGGAAGGATGGAGTTGGAAAACCTGGGTGTTGATCAGGAACCACAGAGACAAGTACTACCAACAGATTACAAGAGATGAAAATTGTCAGACACTGAAGATACCATAGAAAATAAACACACTGATCAAAGAAAATAGCAAAACCAACGTATAAATGCAAAACATTCAGGAAATATGGGACACAATAAAAAAACCAAACATAAGAATAATAATTGGGATAGAAGAAGGAGAAGAAGTACAGCTCCATGGTCAAAAATATATTTAATAAAATATAAAAACTTTCCCAACCTAAGAAAATATTCCTTTGAAGTTTCAAGAAGCATACAGAACACCAAATAGACTGGACCAAAAAAATCCCTTTATATAATAATCAAAACACAAACATACAGAATAAAGAATATTAAGAGCTGCAAAGGAAAAGGTCAGTTACTTACAAAAGTTAAACCTATCAACTTACACACTACTCTATGAAACCACAGCCAGAAGGTCCTGGATAGATGTACTGCAGAAGCTAAGAGAACATGGATGCAAACCCAGACGCTACTATACCCAGCCAAGCTTTCGTTCACTATAAATGGAGAAAACAAAATTTTCCAGGATAAAAACAAATTTAAACAATCGTAGCCACAAAATCCAGCCTTACAGAAAGTAATAGAGAGAAAGAAAATCACAAAACAAGGAGTCCAACAATACCACAATATCTCAAACATCTGAGAACCTTCTATAGCACCTGACGCTCAAAGAAAGTATGCACACAAACTCTATACTAAAAATCTACCCGAGGGTCCCTGGTCATTAATATCCCATAATGTCAATGACTCAACTCACCTATAAAAAAGCACAGGCTAATTGAATCAAACAGGATCCAACATTCTGCTGTTTACAAAAAACACACCTCAACCACAAAGACGCATTGAGTAAAGGGATGGGAAAAGGTTTATCAAGCAAATGACCTAAGAAACAAGCAAGGGTGTGGCCATACTAACTTCCAACAAAGTGGACTTCAACAAATCAATCAGAAGAGATGGAGAGGGACATTTTATACTCATAACAGGAACATTCATCAGGATGAAGTATCTCAATCCTGAATATCTATGCCCCTAACATAAAACGTACGTAAAAAAAAACATTACTAAAACTCAAGGCTGCCATCAAACCGCACACACTAATAGTAGGAGATTTCAACACTCCTCTTTCACCAATGACCGATTGAGAAATCAGACAGAAGCCTAACAGAGAAATAAAGAGAATTAATGGAGGTAATGAATCAAATGACTTAACAGACATCTATAGAACATTCCATCCAAATAGGAAAGAATATACCTTCTTCTCTCTGCTCATGAACCTTCTCGAAAATTACCACATCCTCGGCAACAAAGCAAACTTCCACTGTTACAAAAAAATATCCATAACCACCTGTGTCTTATCAGATCACCATGATCTAAGTTAGAATTCAACAACAAAGCTACCCCCAGAAATACCTACAAACTCATATGAAACTGAACAGTCAGCTATTACCCACACTTGATCAAAAAAAGAAATAAAGAAAAAAATTAAATTCTTCCCTTGAATTCAATGAAAATAAAGAAAATAACATACTCAAACTTATGGACACTTTGAAGAAAGCAGTCCTAAGGGGAAAGTTCATACTTAGTTTATAAGAAAACAGAGAAAGCATACATTGAACTTAACCTGAAAGCTCTAGAAAAAAAGAAGCAGACTCACCTAGGAGGAGTAGAAAGCTGGAAATTGTCAAACTGAGAGAAATCAAACAAAATAGAAACACAGAAAACAATCCAAAAAATCAATGAAACAAAAAGCTGGTTGTTCCTAGGAAAAATCAACAAAATTATAATATCCAAACTAATCAAGCGACAGAGAGATATTTGCAAATTAATAAGATCAGAAATGAAACGGGGGACATAACCACAGACATAGAGGAAATTCAGAGAATCATTGAATCTTACACGCCTGTATGCCAAAAGACTGGAAAATGTAAAAGAAATGGGCGCTTTTTTAGATAAATTCATATATAAAATTAAGTCAGACCAGTAACATCAATAATCAGCAAATTAGAAGGGTAAATTTCAAAAACCTCCCTACAAAAAGCCCAGGACGATGGTTTGTCATGAATTCTACCAATTTCAAACCTATTATTCTCCTTAAGGTGCTACCTCCTCGAATCATTGCTGATTCACTATTACTACGTCACTCTGATACCAAAACCACAAAACTCAACCGAAAGAATTACAGATTAATCTTATTCATAACATCAGAAATCTCAACCAAACCCAGCAGCCGTACTAAAATTATGAAAAAATTATTTATTTCAAGTGGGCTGTTCCAAGTGGGCTGGTTCAACATAAAATCTCTCTGTAATCCAGTCACCATCAACTGAAATAAATTATATAATTAATTGCTAAAATTACAAAAACCTTTGTGGCAAAGTTTCAACATCCTTGCAATCAAAGTCTTTGATAGATTCTAGTACTAGTTATTCTAAATATAATTATTACC
>CAWTZC010000392.1:0-33709 GCA_963919715.1 Microtus obscurus | reverse complement strand
CAGGGTTTCTCTGTAGCTTTGGTGCCTGTCCCGGAACTAGCTCTTGTAGACCAGGCTGGCCTTGAACTCCCAGAGATCCATCTGCCTCTGCCTCCCGAGTGCTGGGATGATGTAGGAGTGTCATATATCAATCTGTTGATTTCATTGATTAAAATAAAGAAACTGCTTGGCTGGTCCTATAGGTTAGAACATAGGTGGGTGGAGTAAACAGAACTGGGTGGAAGAGGAAGTGAGGTCAGAACACACGCAGCTCTGCTCAGAGAAGCCAGACACTCCTGTCTAGCAGGTGGACAGGATGGCCCAGCTCTCAGAGGCACAGACGCGATGAAGCTCCTACTCGGGATGGACGTAGGCTAGAATCTTCCCGGTAAGCGCACCTTGGGGTGCTTACTCACATTATTAGAAATGGGTTAGTCCAGGTGTGAGAGTTAGCCCGTAAGAGGCTAGAGCTAGTGGGCCAAGCAGTGTTTAAATGAATACAGTTTGTGTGTTGTTATTTCGGACATAAGCTAGCCAGGCGACCAGGGTGTTGGGGACGCAACCCGTCGACGCCTCAATTTCAACAGATGGCTGCCCAACGTGTGGACAACTGAATCCACAGAAAGCCTGAGAAAACTTGGGAAAGAATAGAGTAAAGCATGTTTTCTTGGTAGCAGCAGTTTCTCAGTTTTGCTCTGCTTGCTAGAGGCAAGCAGCGATCTCAGCTAAGAGAGGCTTCCTGACTCAGCTTTAGCTGCAAAACCCTGCAGCTCATTAAGAGGTCCTGCCACGAAACACTTAAACGGTGTTGACGAAAAGCTGATCGCATGCTTTTCAGTTTTCAGCCGTAGCAGGAAAAAAAGCTGCACTGTTTAAAAATGCCGGCTTTCTGGGCCATCCTGCCAGGGCAACTCTGACTGTTTGAGGCAGGAGGGTCGGCTACAGAGAGAGGACTTGAGTGTTGTCTGTTGTAGCTCGCTGGCTGGCAGTGACCTTGAAACACTGTAGACTTGTGGCACTGAACACGGCTCTGGCCGGTACCTCAGTCACAAGATTGGAACGGCAGAAAGTTAAGGAATGAGCTACATCTACCCGGCAAAGCCACGCCTTTAGTCCTACTGAGATTGCTTGGTAAATTAGAGACTCATGTGGTCAGAAAAAGAGAGATATACAGTAAAGAGAGATTCAAAGATAAAGAAAATTTTTAAATGGTTTACAGTGTGTTAAAAATATATGCAAGCTAAAAGTAAGTCTTTAAGAGTAAAAAAAGATGAAAGAAAAAGAGAAGTTGGTTGTGGTAGTACACGCCTTTAATCCCAACACTTGGGATGCAGAGGGAGATTGACCTCTGTGACTTCAAAGTGTGGTAGCACACGCCTTTAATCCCAGTGCCTAGAAGGCAGAGACAAACAGATCTCTGTGAGCCCAAGGTGTAGTAGCATATACCTTTAATGCCTGGGAGGCAAAGACAGGTGGATCTCTGAGAGTTCAAGAGCAGCCTGGTCTATAGAGCTATTCCAGGTCAAAGATATACGCTCAAAAGGTTAAAAGTAAAAATAAACGAAATAGAGGTTAAAATAAAGCGCACAAAGATGGAAAATACACAGAGAATCTTGATACTGTATGCTATTATACTCTCTTTGAATTGTTTGAATGCTGAGGAAGGAGCAACAGGTGCCAAATGGTATTTGTTTATAAATGCTGCTAAACTAACCCAACATAGATATTGTGAAAATGCCTTGACTTTGAAATTTGGATCTAAGGACATGATACTTTGGAAAGGAGTTTCTTGTTTTGTTTTCACAGAGGACGAGACCCTGTTCATTTCTTCTATTCCGATATGGTATGATGGACCACGCCCTCCTGAAAGGTTGCTGTGAACATCTTCAGAAAATTGCTTCACTCAACTGCCAACTGAGATGAAACTAGCACACAGGTTATACCATGAAAGACCCAAATAACAACGCCCCCATTCAGCAGGAAGCAGTTTGGAGAGGAAAAACTGCACCCATGTTCCCAAATATGGTTTATAAATGCTCTTTTACATTTAAAGGGGGAAATGGGATAGGTATGAATAATTTACATTGATATGGATTTTGCTCTAGTGATTTAAATTTAAGGTCAATTTTGTTATATGTATATGTATTTCTGATCTTGATTAGGTGTAGTGATTGTGTAGTTCACTTAAAAATGTAATGTATATAGGTTGTTAATGGATAATCATCGATAATGGTCAAGCTTTTAGTTATGTTAGTTAGATTTTATAGATATATAGAGATATATTTTAGTTAGATAGGCATTCTTCATATCTTTCAAAGACTACAAAATAGGACATTTAATGTTTTAATAACTTGGGACTTTTCATGACAATGAGACACATCTGCTCCTGGCAGCACCAATCTACTTCAAGAGGAAGATGGGCATTGAAGAGGATCCTTATGGAGTTTGATAGCCATTGGGCAAGAAACTGCTCTTGCTTGGACTATTGCATAAACTGGACACAGAGAACCCGCAGAGAGAGGACTACTGAACTTGCCTAAAGGTGAGATGATCTTTCGGGGTTCCTGATTCATGAAAGAGTCTGCAAGATATTCTTCAGGACAAGCAGATAGTGACTGCCTTTGAAATTTCCTGCTTTGTGGAATGTCTGCTGAAAACTATGGGCCTGTAGGCCGAAGATGGATACCCCAATGGTACAGAGAAACTTTGGGTGACTGTCCAGGCAGCAAGATGTCTCTGTCATTTCTAGAGTTTGAAAGTTGCTTATTTCTTGTTTGCTTAGGTGATATTGTATCTTTCTGGAGTCTTTGATGGAGTTAAGAATAGTTAGTTATAGTCATACTTTTCCTTAGTTATGATAAAGATTATTGTAATTTTTACTTGATAACTGTTTTATGTAATTTTGCTATGTTAAAGTTAAAGCCTTTCTTTTTTTGTTTAAACAGAAAAAGGGGAAGTGATGTAGGAGTGTCATATATCAATCTGTTGATTTCATTGGTTAAAATAAAGAAACTGCTTGGCTGGTCCTATAGGTTAGAACATAGGTGGGTGGAGTAAATAGGAAGAGGAAGTGAGGTCAGAACACACGCAGCTCCGCTCAGAGAAGCCAGACACTCCTGTCTAGCGGGTGGACAGGATGGCCCAGCTCTCTGAGGCACACAAGCGATGAAGCTCGTACTCGGGATGGACATAGGCTAGAATCTTCCCGGTAAGCGCACCTTGGGGTGCTTACTCACATTATTAGAAATGGGTTAGTCCAGGTGCGAGAGTTAGCCCATAAGAGGCTAGAGCTAGTGGGCCAAGCAGTGTTTAAATGAATACAGTTTGTGTGTTGTTATTTTGGACATAAGCTAGCCAGGCGACCGGGGTGTTGGGGACGCAACCCGTCGATGCCTCAATTTCAACACTGGGATTAAAGGCGTGTGCCACCACTGCCCGGCTGACCTCCACATTTTCATGCACATATGTGTATATATTCCTGCATGTGCGTGCGCACGCACAGACACACACACACAGTATTTGGTGTCTCATTTTGTTTTCATGTCTGTTCTACTTGTCTCACTGTTTGTTGTCTTAAAACTTCTTGAATTTATGTGAGAGCCACCCAAGGACAGAGAATGTGTCTAGTCTTATAATTCTTTAATGCACCCGCCACAGAATATAATTCTTAGTAAGTTCTCAGGACTAGTTTTGAAATTGTACTGACGGAAATGCTGATTTGTGCTCAGAAACATAAACATTCTTTTAGGAGGAAATGATTTGCCTGAATTAGTTTAAAATATTGGTTTAGGTACTAGAATATGCTGTCGAACTTATTTCTTGAAGATTATATAATTAAACATGAAACAAGAGGTTTATGACTTTGAAAGAGGAATACATATCATTTAATTATTAGAATGCTTATTCTTTATGAGAATTTTACCAAATTTCTTTTATTTTCATATATAATTTTCAACTATCTTTGAAATCTTCCTTAACTGATAATTTCAGGCATGCTAGTCTGAGCATTCATGTGAAGTTTCATAGTCAGAGATTCAAATATCAACTGTTCTTAAAAACCACAACAAGCTGAGCCTCAGGAGAACATGATATTCTCAAAACAAAAATCTATGGGCACAATTGCTAATTTGAGATTTTAGGCATATAAACAGAAAGGACTGGGCGATGAAATGTGGTCACCCTTATGTCATATCACAGAGAAAACCAGTTTGTGGAACCAAATACACACACACACACACACACACACACACACATACTTCCACTGTGCACCATGTTTTCTTTATCTGTAACCTTGGTGATGACATCTGGAACACAAAACAGTAATATGTGTATGTTATTGAGGTACCCCATCACATTTTAATATTTTCATGATGTTTAATTCATGTTATAAATTTTTCAAATATTTAACTTTCATTTATGGTGAAATTTTCCAAAGTACATTATTTTGTCTATAGTTGCTCTAATATGCAGAGGGACAGAAGAAGGTCTGGTTTCTATCTAACTGCACTTTGTACCTATTGCTCAGCCTTCAGTGTCTCTCCATCTTTCCTTCTCTTCTAAACCTCTAAGTGTTTGTGCTTTGGATTTCTTGTCTATGTGCTGTGGTGTAGTCATTGCTACATCTGATTTATTAATAAAGGTCCTGAGTTTTGATGGGGATTGCATTGAATCTGTGTATTGTTTTCTGTAAGATTGTCATTTTCCTATGTTAATCCTATCTATCCACAAGCATGAGAGATATTTTCATCTTTGGATATCTTCTTCAATATCTTTCTTCAAAGACTTGAAGTTATTATCATACATATCACTTCACTTGTTTGCTTAGAATTACTCCAATATATTTTATTATTTGTGGCTATTGGAAAGGGTCTTATTTCCCTTATTTCTTTTTTAGTCCATTTATCATTTATATATAGGAGAGTTACTGATTTTTTTTAGCTAATCTTTTATCCAGAAACATCCCTGAAGGTGTTTGTCAGCTATAGAAACTCCCTGGTACAATCTTTGGGGTCATTTATGTATACTATCATGTCATCTGCAAATATTAAACATTTTAGTTCTTCCTTTCCAGTTTGTATCCCCTTGACCTCCTTTTGTTGTATTAGTTAGAACTTGGAGTACTATATTGAATAAATACGTAGAGAGTGGACAGCCATTTCTTGTTTCTGATTTACTGGACTTGCTTTGAATTTTCCATTTAATTTGATGTCAGCTGTCAATTTTCTGTATATTGCTTTTATTATGTTTAGCTATATTCCTTGTATTCCTAATCTCTTAAAGACCATTATCATGAAGGGGTGTTGGATTTTGTCAAAGGACTTTTCATCATCTAATGAGATGATCGTATATTTTTTCCTTTCAGTTTATAGATGTGGTGGATTACATTGACAGATTTTCATATGTTGAATCATCCCTGTATCTCTGGGATGAGGCCTACTTAATTTTTTGATGTGTTCTTGGATTCAGTTTGTCAGTATTTTATTGAATATTTTTGCATCAATGTGCATGATATAAATTGTTCTGTAATTTTTTTCTTTGTTGAGTTTTGTGTGGTTTCAGTACTAGGTTAACTATAGTCTCATAAAATGAATTGACTATGTTCCTTCTATTTCTATAGCATGGATCAATTTGAGGAGTATCAGTATTAACATTCTTCTTTGGATTTCTGGCAGAATTTTGCACTGAAATCATTTGGTCCTGGGATTTATTTTTTTTTGTTTGGAGACCTTTAATGACTGCTAAGTTGTCTATCTGGTCTTGATTTAATTTTGGTATGTGATACCTATCAAGCAAGTTGTACCTACTCAGAAAGAATCAGGACAGCAATTTGGCATCATGTAAAATTCTGTGTCCTCATGAAGTATTTTATTATCATTCTTGAACAAAAATGCTTGGATGAAAACAATGCTGGCTCTTCGTGGAAACTTTCAGGACATGGTGACAGTCAGAACAACAGGTAGGTGATTTTCACTCCCCGTTCTGCCCTCCAATTTCAATTCTCCAGTCTCATCTACAGCTCTACAATAGACTACAAGTTGTGGCTTCTCCTTCCTCTGGGCAGCCATTCCCAGGAGACCGTGAAAATCTTCTCCTACACTCTTCTTCCTCACCCCGTTCCATGTTCTCAGCCACCAACACCTGAGGCACTTTCTCCCTGGAAACCCTCTGCCCTTGATGGCTGGGGAATCAGGAAAGTGACCTTCACTTTCCTTCTTATACTCTAATTTCACTTCTTAAGATTCATCTGCAGCTCTTTAGCAATCCACCTGCAGGGGCCTGTTGTAGACAGAGGCTGCTTGTTCGTTCCAGGCTGCTCAGACCAGAAATAATCACACAGAAACTGTATTAATTAAAACAGTGCTTGGCCAATCACATAGGCACATTGCTAGCTCGCCCTTGTATCTTAAATTAACCCATTTCTATTAATCTGTGCATGAACACGTGGTTGGGACCTTCCAGAAAAGTTTTGGTGGGCTCCTGAGGGCGTCTTTCTCCTCCCGTGGCTACATAGCATCTCTCCGACTCTGCCTGATCTCTCTCTATATCTTCTCCCAGCCTGGCTATATTCTGTTAAGCCATTGGCCAAAAGCAGCTTTTTAATTAACCAATGGCAATAAAACATATTCATAGCATAAGAGGGAAATCCCACATAGGCCTGTGTACTTTCTCTTCTTTCATTCCCTTGGCATTCCACAGATTTTCAAATCAGACCCAGATTTCCTCCATCCTGTGGGTCTTCTCAGACTCTACCCTTCTAGCCTATTTCCATTACCTCCTGTTAGCTCCCATTCCATAGATACAAGCTCTATTCTGATCTTCGAGCACCCACACCTGGCAGGGACTCAGAAGCACTGCCTACCAGGCAACAGGCAGCCACCACATTCTCCTATAATCCAGAAAGGCTAACAAAAAGCAAGGAATGGAAAATCCACCCAATAAAGCAAGATCAGATAGCAAGAGCAAGAATTACAATAATCTCAATCCTGATGTCTAGACACCATCTTAAAAGCACAATTAAAAACAACTTGTACAATATGCCATTTAAGAAATATTTATCTATAAATTAAGATCAATAGAAGGTGCTAGAAGGAAAACTTCAGGCTGAAGATGAAGTCTATACCCAAGAAAACCAAGTAATAAATAATCTTAGATGAGTAAATCAAAAGAGGTGGAAAAAACCCACACAATCACAACAAAACAACAGCTATCAACGAACATTACTTGTTGATATTTCTCAACATTAGTGATCTTAATTCCCCCATAAGAAGATATAGATTAACAGACTGTATGTGCAAACAGGATCCATCCTTCTGCTATATCCAAGAAATACACCTTATTATAAAGGATAGACATCAGCTCAAGGTAAAAGAATGGAAAAAATATTCAAAGCTAATGGGCCCCAGAAGCAAGATGATGTACTAATTTTAATATCTGATAAAATCACTTCAAGCCAAAATAATCAGATGAGATAGAGAATAACACAATATACTCAGAAAAGGAAATTTTTACTACAAGGATATCGCAATTCTAAATATCCATTCCTTGAACACAAGGGCACTCAAGTTCATAAAAGAAATGCCACTACAGATAAAATATTGATCCTCAGACTTTGATAGTAGTTGATTTTAGTACCCCATTCCCGCCAATAGACAGGTCATCCAGACAAAACCCAGAGAAATGCTGGAGGTAAATGTCATATAAACCAAACAAACATAACAAGTATTTATAGACTATCTAACCCAAACACAAAAGAAAATGCTTTCTTCTCAACTGCTCATGGAAGTTCCTTCAAAATATGTGATACATATTAAGAGACAAAGTGAGTCAATCAGATTCAAGAAAATTGAAATAATACTCTACAACCTACCTGACATCATAAATTAAAGGTGAATTTTAACAACAGAAACAACAGAAAGCTTACAATCTCATGGAAATTGAACAACTTACAATTGAATGAAAAATTAGTTAAGGCAGAACTTAGAAAAGAAGTTAAAAGTGTTCTAGAATGGAAGGAAAGCGGAAGAACCACATACCCCAAGCATGGGACACAATGTAGTCAGTTCTGAAAAACACATTATAGCATCAAGCGCTAGGTGTCTACATAAAAATATTATAAAGATCTCATAATAATAACTTAACAGCACACCTGAAAGCTCTAGAACAAAAAGAATACATTACATAACACTCAAAAGGTGTAGGTGAAAAGAAATAATAAAACTCAGGCTTAAATCAGTAAAATGCAAACAAGCCAAAAACAATAAAATAAATCAGTGAATCAAGGAGTTGGTTCTGTGAGAAAAATCAATAAAATTGACAAACACTTAGCCAAATTGACTAGAAGGTGTTGGGAGAGGATAGAGTTTAACAATGAGAGATGAAAAGAGAGACAAAACAACAGATACCAAGGAAATCCAGAGAATCATAAGGACATATTTTAAAAAGCCTTTAATCTATGTACTTTAACAAATTGGAAAAATCTAAAAGAAATGGATAATTTTCTTGATACATACCACTTGCCAAAGTTAAATCAAGATCAGATAAGCAGTTTAAACAGACCTAGAGCCTCTAATGAAGTAGTAGCAGTAATTCAGTCTCCTAAGCAAAAAAAAGCTGAGAGTCAGATACTTTGGGTGCATAACTATACCAGAATTTCAAAGAAGAGCTAATGTCAATAATATTGAAATTATTTCACAAAATAGAAACCAAAGGAACTTTGTCCAATTCTTTTATGAGTTCACAACAACACTGATAGATACATAAATCACACAAAAACTCAACAAAGAAAGAGAATTACAGGCAAATTTACATTATGAACATACATGCAAAAATTTTTTAGTAGAATACTTTCAAACTGAACCCAAGAACACATCAAAATATCATGCAGGATTCATCCTAACGATGCAGGGATGGTTTTACATAATGCAAACTGATAAATGTAATCCACCACATAAACATACCGAGAAACAAAAACTACATAATCATTGCATTAAATTCAGAAAAGGACTTTGACAAAATCCAACACCCCTTCCTTCATGATAAAAGTCCTGGAAAGACTAGGGATACACAGGATTACTAAACATAGCAAATGCAGTTTACAGCAACCCCCCAAGACAACATCAAACATTAAATCAGGAAAAGACAAGGTTGTCCACTCTTTTCAAACCTATGCAATATAGTACTTGAAATATTAGATGGAACACTAAGACACCTGAAGGAGATCAAGGGGATGCAAATTGGAGAGGAAGAAGTCAAAGTATCTTTATTTGCAAATGATATGAATAGTATACGTAAGTGATGCTAAAAGTTCCACCAGGAAATTCCTACTGCTGATGGACCCTTTCCTCAGGGTAGCAGCATGCAAAATTAACTCACAAAACCAGTAGCCTTCCTATATAAAAATGACTAGTGGACTGATTAAGAAATCAGGGAAATAGTAGCTTTTAAAGTAGCCTCCAAAAATATATCTTGGGATAACATTAACGAAACAAGGGAAGGCTGGTGTAGTTAAAAAGTTAAAAAGACACCAAAGAAGGGCTGAGGACATGGCTCAGTGGTTAAGAGCACTGGCTGCTCTTCCAGAGGACCCAGGTTTGATTCCCTGCACACACATGGCAGCTAATAACTCCAGTTCCAGGGCATCTGACACCTTCACACCAATACACATAAAATGAATTTAAATAAGCTATTAAAAAAAGACACTGAAGAAAAAAGTTGAAGAAGATATCATAAGATGAAAAGATCTCCCATGTTCATGGATCAGTAGGATTAATATTATAAAATGGCCTATCAAAAACAATCTACGAATTCAATACAACTCCCTTCAAAATTCCAACAAAGTTCCTCACAGAAGTAGAAAGGACAGTTTTCTTTTTCACCTTGAAAACACACACACACACACACACACACACACACACACACACACCTTCACACCAAACAAAGAAAACTCAGCACCACAAAAACACCCAAACAAACATAAAACAACCCAGGATATAATCATGAGTAATAAAAGAACTGTGGGTGGTATCATCAACCCCAACCTCAAATTGTACTACTGAGCAATAGTAATAAAATCAGCATTGTATTGGTATCTTAATGACACTGGCTTTTAATGATATTCTGCTATACTTGTAGATTAGTGTCTTAGTCAGCCACCATCAGAGAAGCTTCATGCAGTAGATGGAATCATATACAGAGATACACCCCTTGATAGCTTGCAGAGTGAGAGACTTTGGAACATTCAATTCTAAATGTGTTGCCTCCATCAAGTCCCTCAACTTAGGGCTTAGGGAACTCTTAGAAGAGGGAACAGAAAGATTGTAAGAACCAGAGGGTTTGAAAGCCACCAAGGTAATAAGGCCTTCTAAACACAGTATGAGAGATGTACATAAGAGCTCACAGTAGCTATGACAGTAAGCACAGGACGTACACAGGTCAGGGCCAAATGGAAGTCCTAGTTCTGAGAGTGAAAGTGGACACAAGTCCATATCTCTAACCCAGACACTATCTCTAATTCATAACTGCTTGCAAATGAAAAAATTAGTTTTCTTCAATGGAATTTCATGGGATACAGACCACTGAAAAGTCCAGGATCTATGCTCAGCAGTGGATGGTTAATGCAAACTCTATGAAATTTATAAAATATTTGGAGGTTCATTGTGTCCTAATGCTTTGTCCCCCCACCTCAGGTCCTTTGTGCATATATTATAATTTCTGGTTTTATGTCTCTATGGATTTCTATGCATATATATATATATATATATATATTTACTTTTTCTTTGACTCACTGTCTTCTGTGTGTTTGTTTGTTTTGTCTTAGTCTGATTTGCTTTTATTTTATTATTATTTTACATGCTGGTTCGTATTCTAATGAGAGAGGGAAACAATAAGAGTGTGAATTTAGGAGGAGAGATTTTGCGATTACTTGGGGAAGGGGAGATTGTAATCAGGATACACTGTATGACAAAAACTATTTTTTTTAAAAAATGAGATCCTCCTGGAAATTGGAAGCAGACAAGATCTCCAGGCAAAAGTTGGGAGCATGGGAGTGGGGGTGGTGTGGGGGGAAGAGGAGAGCAGGAGAGAAAAGGGAGAAGGGGAGGGCTGGAGAGAGCTTGGGGGAGTGGGATAGTTGAGATGGAGGAAGGGCGGATATGGGAGCAAGGAAGAAGATATCTTAATTAAGGGAGGCATCGTGGGGTTGGCAAGAGGGAGGCCCAGATGTTCACAGGGATGTCCTCAGCTAGGACCCTGGGCAGTGGAGGAGAGGGTGCTTGAACAGGCCTTGTCCCATGATCAGACTGATGACTATCTTGACTATCACCATAGAACCTTGGTCGACAGATGGAGATAGAGACAGAGACCCACATAGGAGATTTGGACCAAGCTCCCAAGGTCCAATTGAAGAGCAGAAGGAGGGAGAATATGACCAAGGGAGTCAGGACCACAAGGGATTGATCCACCTACTGAAACAGTGTGCCTGAACTAATGGGAGCTCACCAAATCCAGTTGGACTGGGACTGAACAAGCATGGGATCAAACTGGACCCTCTGAACATGGCTGAAAATTGGGGCAGACTGAGAAGCCAATGATAATGGCACTGGGATTTGTCTCTACTACATGTACTGGATTTTTGGGAGCCTAGTCTGTTTGGATGCACACCTTCCTAAGTCTGGATGGAGGGGGGAGGAACTTGGACTTCCCACAGGGCAGGGTACCCTGCCCTCTCTTAGGACTGGAGGGGGAGGGGAAGAGCGTGAGTGGGGGAGCAGGAGGGAAGTGGGAGGAGGGGAGGGAGTGGAAATTTAGATTTCTATTATTTATAAAGCAATAAAAAATTAGCAGAGAAAAAATGAGTTGTCTATTTTTTAACAGGTATTTACAAATTTAGAAGAGTGTCGTGCACAGCTTATGAGTCTAGTAGTTTCCACAGTGTTGAGGATTTCTTAGCCTCTCTTGGCCAGTGAAAATAAATAATTGTGTACGTTAAAAAAGGAAAAAATAAGGCCAATATCCAGGGAACTTTCTCTGAATTTCTTGTTTTGTTTCTATGTAATCAATTGTTAAATTTCCTTCTGAGAATTCTTCAAATAATCTGATTGCATAATCTTGAATGTTAGTGGAAAAAATGCAGCCCCATTGTATCACCTTTTTGATTGTTTATTGTTGTTATTGTTTCCTTTAGGAATGTTTGTGAAGATAAAACATGTCTGTCTAGCGGAGAGTGAAGTAAGTTTGATGCTTTGCTCTGCTCTGTTCTCTCTTCCTGAATTTTGGGAAAATGTAAGCATGTATGTCTTACTATTTGCTGTAGTTTTTCATAGAAGAAAGGGCTTTATATGACTTATTAAGGTTTGATTTCATTGAATAGATTGATCAGTTTATTTTATCACAAAAAGTATTTATAAAATCTCAGTCCCATCAGAACTAAATGATCCTTTGAATAACTGAGTGGGATTGCTTATTCATTCTACCATATTGCAAGTGTAGTGACTGTAAATTCTGATGTATAAACACAGGGGACTAGCAAGATTCCAGATGTCTCTCCATGTATAAATGCATGTAAAAAGGTTGTATTTTTTTTCTTTTTACTTTTAATCTTTTGAGAGGCCTACCACCCAGCTCCCAAATTAATACAAGGAGACATATTTTTACTTAGAAATGTCCGGCCTTAGCTTGCCTTGTTTCTAGCAGGCTTTTTTAAAAATTATCCCATCTACCTTTTTCCTCTGGGCTTTTACCTTTCTCTAATCTAAACACCCTTCTTTCCTTCTTACTCCTTGATTGATTGTATGGCTGAGTGGATAGCCCCTGGCATCTTTCTCTCCTTTCTTGCTTCCACCCCTTCTTTCTTTTCTCCTATTTATCCTCTCTACGTTTCAGCCCCACCTATTGCTCTTTCCTGCCTAGCTACTGGGCGTCCAGCTCTTTATTAGACCAATTAGGTGTTTTAGGCAGGCAAAGTAACATAGCTTAACAGAGTTAAACAAATGCAGCATAAAAGAACGCAACACAACTTTGCATCATGAAACAAATATTCCACAGCATAAATGAATGTAATACATCTTAAACTAATAGTCTACAACAAAAGGTAGCTGTAGTTATGCTTATGATTTTAAAAGTAAATATGGTTTTAATAAAAGCTTGAAAATGAATTTGGCTGAAGAAAAGCAAAATGATTGAATTACTGTTGACTGTGGGTTTCTGTCTGCCCTGTTCACCTGCCATTTAGTCCCAGAGAAAAATCACACAAAAAGTCTACATTAGCTATAAACTGATTGGCCCATTAGCTCAGGCTTCTTGTTAACTTTTATAACTTATATTAGTCCACTGTTCTTATCTATGTTAGCCACATGGCTCAGTACCTTTTCAGTGGGGTAGGTCAGATCCTACTTCTTCGGTGTCCGGTCAGGACTGGAGGAATGGGCTTCCTCATTCCCAGAATTCTCCTGTTCTCTTTTACCCACGTCTACTTCCTGTCTAGTTTTTCCACCTATACTTTCTGTTTGTCTACTGGCCAATCAGCATTTATTTAAAACGTAATTGACAGAATACAGAATTGTCCCACACCAAATTACTTTGAAATCTAGATAAATATTTCTTTGAGAATATCTTGACTCCTAGAATGTCTGTCTGTGGGAACAGTTTCTTTCCCTTCTTCATGTGGATTCCAGGATTGTCCCCAGGTTGCCACGTTTGGCATCAAGACAAGTGTCTTTATAAACTGAACCACCCTGCTGGCCCATAAAGTTTTTAAATACAAGATAAGTCATGGAATTAACAGAAAACCTTGATGTTTTCCTTATAGTCCTCTAAGTAGAATGATAATCTGTTAACTATCACTGTTCAAAAGACATTAAATGTAATAACTTAAGCTACAGTCGTTCAGTTATTTATCATGAATTTATAGGTCAGACATGTGACCCTTTAATCTTTCTGGTTTCACTGATTTGTGCTTGGTCGTCCTCTATAACTATTTATCAAAGCTGACATATTGACATGTGTGGGGGTGAACCATCTTCTCTTCATCATTTGAGGGATACCTAGGTCACAGGCTCTCCAGTTGGCTAGGCTAACCTTGCTCTTATAGGGATGGGAGGAGAAATAGAGAATCTCTTAAAGCCTTGGCTCAAAAGTAGCATATCACTACTTCTGCTACCTACTATTGGCCAGATAAAATGAACAAATCAAAAAAGAAAATAAATGCCCCAGTAGTTGAAGGAGCTCAATACACACCTAAAAGGGTACAATAAGTGGGTAGGGGCAGGAAAAAAAACCCTTCATGATTTGATTAAAAGTATGTTTTGTTAACTAATTCCAGAATTTTCAAAAGCTTCTATCGACTTCTTTCTATTGGACTCCAGAGTTGATTATGTCAGTTAGAATGAGATAGTGTCCTTTAGTATGTCTTTGTGATTTGGAGTCATGAAAATTATTCTTTTTTTTTTTTTTTTTTTTTTTTTTTTTTTTTGGTTTTTCGAGACAGGGTTTCTCTGTGGTTTTGGAGCCTGTCCTGGAACTAGCTCTTGTAGACCAGGCTGGTCTCGAACTCACAGAGATCCGCCTGCCTCTGCCTCCCGAGTGCTGGGATTAAAGGCGTGCGCCACCACCGCCCGGCGAAAATTAAAAAAAAAAAAACTAAATGAGTTAGGGCCTCTTTTCGTGTGAAGACATACAAGTTAAAGGCTTCTCCAAATACTCAGCATAGAATTTAAGGTATGGTGAAGATAACTACAAATGGTACCCATGGGCTGGAGGAAATAAAGAGGCAGTCACTGATGGTTTACACAGTGCAGACTCTGCCAGGGATGGATTGCATCTGCCCCGCCCTGGGTTGTGGAACTTCTCTGTGCTCAGATCACGCACTTTCTCCATGGGCTTCTTCTTCCCGTTTGTTTCTTTTGCATGTGGAGCAGAGTTGTATTTCATCTCTTCCCTCTCACCCACTTGCTGGCTTCTGAGACTACAGCCCAGTTCTCCCAGCTAATTTGGAATCTGTTCTGATTTCCTGCCAATACGAAAGTTGAAAAGTGGGACTTTTTATATTTTAACAATCTCTGTCCCCTTTTGTCCAGAATGGTAGTATGTTTTCAAAGATGCTCCCTGAAAACCCGCTGTGATCTTCTAAGAATTGAATGAAGAATCAAAGCTTACTGCTTTTGATATTCTTTTCCCTTCTCAATGCATTGTTACTTTGTTACAGCTTTGGTGTAACCACAGTCTTATGATTCCTACAGTCCTTTTTGCTAAGATAGAAAACCAATTATGTATTCTCTCACTTCTGTTAGGTGTTTTAACCCTTGATTTGGTCTTTGTCCTCAGCCTGGGAACCCTGACAAAGAAAGACAGTTCTGTTTTCCCAGGCCAGATATGGGTTGTGATGTTGCCTCCAAATTCTTTTCTCAGCAAGTGAGTTATGTCTTCAACTCAGCACCTTGCCCAATCATATCACAGAGTTAAAAAACTTTCACTCATTAATTGGCCTACTCCTTCAAATCTACATCTGATTTAGGCACTTCCTTCACCCCGCAAGGACACCAGACAACTGATTTGTCTATTTCTACTATTCCATAATCTAGCTCACAGCTTTCACCCACTTGTGCTGCCCCCACACTGTTCTTCCGGGTTTTGTAATTAACAGCTTGCTCTCTATTCTTCTAGCCTCTGCTTCTTATTCATTCCCAACGCCAATGGTGAGTCTTACATCTGCAAGGCACCTTGCCATCCTTGGTATTAATTTCTATACTCTTTTGATATTGCTGTGTAGTAACCCAACCAACAAGAGTGTTTAGAAAATCTCCAGCTTTATAGTTTTTCTCACAGGCTTTATAGACCTGCTTGGTAGGTTTGATCCTGTTTGGGCTCTTAGACACCTGCCAGTCATTCAGTAGACTATCTGGGGGTTGCCTGGAATAGGATGTCTGGTGTTGGTTGCTCTCAACTGGTGGAGAAAACATGTTTTTTATGTAGCAGACCTGTCTGGGATTGTCCTCAAAGTACTGAAAAATTAAAGAAGAAATGTACCAGGTCTTTGGTTGTATCAATCCAGCACCTCAAACCATAAGAGGAACCTACATTCCAGGACAAAGAAATGGATTTTACTACTTGATAAAAGAAACTTCATGGCAAAAGCATGGGTGCACAGAAAGAAACAAGTGGATAAATGATCCATTTTTATATCACTTTATACATTTATATATTTAAATATATCACTTTATGTCATTTTATATAATCCCAAACTCTCAGGAGCCAGTTTCTGAATGTAATACAGACATTTCCTTACCATTTTGCTAGCTTTTGAGAGGATAATATGGGACCAATTCTACAGGTTACCAGAGGTGTGACTCCTACCATCTTTTCTTGAAAGGAAACAGTTGCATTTAAGGTATACTGGAGACTGTGGCTACATGGGGTCCCATTGTCTGTCACTGTTGATAATGGACAAATCTAAAATACATTGAAGTTCCTTATTGTTGAAACAATAACTTCAGTCTTTTTAATTGGCACATAACCTTGAGCAAAAAAAAAAAAAGATGTTACTAACCCTACAACTTCCTCCAAAAACTGACTTTTCTTAATAAATATAACATAAGGCGCTGTTAGGCATGACACTTTCACGTGTTTTAGACCAGGAGTCACAAGATGAATGTTATGGTTGAGCTGTGTTTTCAATTTAACTAGGATTTTGTTCTTAGTTGCTTTCTTTCCCCCCAGCTTTCCATGTGAACTGCGTTAGAATAAAGGATTACACCAGGCAAGAAAAGAGACAAACCCTTAGCATTTGAACTTCTAAAGAGACACTTAACACGATATCAAAAGCTTTGACTCTGACATAAACTAGAGACTAATCTGGAGGCTTAGCAAGATCGTTCTGTCTTTAGGAACAAAGGTGAAGCCAGTTGACTGAAGGAAGGAATGGTTTGGGAAGGGAGGAGAATAAAGTTGCTTGTGAGTCCTACCAGGGTGGAAGTTCTTTGTGTCAGGGAAACAACAAAAACCTGAAAGTAGTTCGCAGTACCTGTAAGAGGCATCTATCTGTGGAATCACCTCTGAAATGCCCCAGGTGTAAAGCTGGAGCAGGATCATGACCCTAATGAATAGAGATGCGCAAGCATGTAGGTCCTACATCTCCCTGAAGGGAGGGAAAAGCAGATGGGGATGCCTGACGATCCCAGTAAGGGCTATGGAGCTGAAAGACTTTAGGCATCTTGTAGGCTTTTTAGAAAAACAAACAAAGACAGGGTCTTGCTATGTAACCCATGCTAGACTTGAGCTAGGGATCTTTCTGTGTCTACTTCCCAAGTCATATCCTAACATTATAGGCATGCATTTGGGAAACACTATGCTTCTGTTATGTGGAGCACAGAACACAAGGACTGGGGGCTAAAAGATTTGGGGGTGCTGTGGATGTCCATAGCAGTTAGATGAATGTATCAGCTGAGAGACTGGCTGGAGCAGGCAAGGAAATTCCTCCTTGTGAAACTGGAAAGACTCTGTCTTCTTTCTGAACTAATCAAGAGAATTTTATATTGCTTGTTTTCTTGAATGGAACTGAGTAAAAAATAAATCACAGAAGTCTGGGCTTGCTTTCAAGTAGTATGTATGATCAGTGTTTCTCTTGTCAATAAAAATAAAGTTTGAGAATTAAGTACACTTATAGAAATATCTTAGTTCATTGATTCAAAGGCATGCCATTTTCTGCCACAGTCTAAAGTATGTGAAACTGATATGCCGCTCAAGATCCATGGCATATCAGAATTTAGTTGGGAGTGATTTTCCTTTCTTAAAGGCATGTGAAACAACAGCCCTTTTAAAACCCCAACAATGATGTCTTAAATTCAATAAAATACAGTTTAATCAAAGATGTCATTGTGTAGCTGGGGATTAGTATCACTTACTGTCACTGAAAACACTAATAATTCATGATCTATATCTCAGCCCTTCTTAGACTTCCTGACTTTGTATCCGCAATGACGCCCTTTTCTAAAAACACCTAGGAAGTACCAGCTTAAAACGTATAGAGAAGTAATATGGGAAGAGCAGATACTTCTGAGGGGTGAGGTCAGTATGGCAGTAGCATGGGATCTGAGGGCGTTTCCTTCCCGACTACCTTTAACATATTGGCATCGGTGTCCTAGTTCAGTGAGCAATCCTCTGCAGTTCGCCAGAATGCTTCGCATCCTCTTGTTCTCAAATGGTGGAGAACTGTCCCTGAAAGATTTCAGGGAGGTTCTCTGCACCACCATCAACACCACTCCGTCCTCAGATTACTGAGCAATCCCAAGAAAACCCCCCCGAGGAACATTGCCTTCTTAGATTTGCTTCATACTTTCTTTAGTGAATGTTTAATCACAAGGATTTCCAATCCTAAGCAGTTCTCTGTTGGAGTCTACTCCTGTAACCCCTCACAGCAGATTGAACACACTGTTGTGGGAGCTCAGTTCGTCTATCCAATGGCTTTTGGGGTGACTTGCCATGGGAGTGGTTTTCTCTGGAGACAGAATCAGATAAAATGGAGGAGAAGGGTCGTTCGCACTCTATCAGGTGGTGGATAGGCCGCGGAGAGGTGGCTTGTGGTTGATCCTCTTTGCCCTTGGGAGAACAATGGGAAGCAGTAACTGGATCAGTCACATCTTCTGCCTTGTTTATAGGTGAGTTTTATCATTTCTTCCCCTAACAAACTGTTAAATATACTTTGTGGGTTTTCACTTAGCACTGTCCCAGAATTCTGTGCCTGGTATCAAATTTCTGAACTTTTATACCCAATATTATGACTTCAGTATGGGAAAAGCCAGAATTAGTTGAGAACCCACGCTAATTAGTGGAGAAATAATGGAACCATGGGTTCTCATCTAATTCTGTTATTTTATTCCAGCCCTTCCCATCCTTCCCTCCACTATAAATGGTTCATCTTTCTCTAAGTAAGTTCATTCAAGAACGCAGAGGAATGTCTAATCTCAAAGAGTCCACATTCTCAGCTACATTGCATTGGTACATCATGTTTCAACTCTGTTTTTCTCCCACTGAAGAAGCATTTTTATCACTATGACAACACAAGATGTATCTCATCATGTCCATGACGATACTTTCTGACAGTGTAACCTCAGAAACTCCATAGGGGGTGGTCACTTTCCTGTGTCTGCCGCATGCACTGACTTTATTTGGACCCAGTCAGAGACACATCTTATAGTTCAATAGTTAGTTAAGAGTTTCAGAAATGAAGAATAGGCAAAAAAGAACATCATTCTTTTGAAAGTACTTACCATGTCATTACCCAAAACCATGGGTTCATAGTCTTTAAGTTTTTGTTACATTCTACTGAAGAACTAACCCATGAGAGACAAGAATAGTATGTGCAGAAAAGAATAATGAGGTAAAAAAGTCCCATTTGAGGAAAAAACCCCACACTTTCTTTACAATTCACATAGTTCTTCTCTATCCTATTTTTCTTTCCTTCAGAAAATATATTCCTTCTTATAAGTAACATTTTTTTCATGTCTCCAAAGTAAATACATTTGATTAATAAGTTGGGATTGTATTATAAATTATCCAGGCTATAAAAATTACCCATAACATTTTTTTTTCCTGTTGCAAGGAAACCAAGAAAACAACGGATTTTAAAATAATGCTGCATCTCCACTTGGTTGAATTTTACATAAAAGTATTTTGTCTTGGATGTCATAAAAAAGACTTAGTTACTGAGCGACCCAATGTACCTTGCTCTTACAAAGTTGTTTCACTTGTAAAGTATGATTCTCCAGCACAGACTTTTTGGATTATATTGCAGTAAATTTTAGAGGCTACATAAGCTGAAATTAAACAATATATGTCTTTACAGAGCTCAGAGGAAAAGCTCCATGCATTCCTGAGAGGAAACTCTTTTAGGACTTTGATCAAATTTGGCATTATGTATTTTCTTTGGATTGTTCTTTACTGTGTAATAGCCTTTACTGTCATGCTAGATGGTACTGCTCCAAGGTATAGAGAGTGGAAGAACTGGGTTTGGTGAACAATAATTATTTATATAATAAAATATCTGGCACCGTCAGTTGTGTTTCTTTGCAGACTTCTTAAAAAAAATGAATTATATCAAAATCCTGAAAGCATGTCTCTATTTTGTAAAGCACGGTGCTCCTTCTATATTGTGGATATAAAATATAGTGAAAACCATATTTTATAAATATTTTAAATTTTATAAAATCCATTTATAGTGGAAATTAATTTTGATAATCACATATATGTAAAGAGTGGGGTGAGGAATCATTTAAATTTTCCTTTTAATAATCTTGTATTGCTTCAAGACTTTTATAATTGGTGAAATGAATGAAATTTATTCCCTGGCAATGCTGAAATATGCACTGGCAGTCTGTATGTAGCGGTTTTGTTGAACTTGTCCATATTTAGCTTCATGGCCTAAGGTGATGAGGACGACTGACCAGGTCTCTTCTTCAAGAGGGCACCAGATTTCTTTACAGATGGTTTTAAGCCACCATGTGGTTGCTGGGACTTGAACTCTGGACCTTTGGAAAAGCAGGCAGGCAGTGCTCTTAATTGCTGATCCATCTCATAAAAATTTTATAATTGCTTTTATAAATTGTACTGGTGACTTTCTGAGATAATGTGACAAGGACTTTTTGGACAATTTCTGGGACACTGGTGTTACTGTCCAGCCCTTTACTCCATGGACCACTGATCATGCCTCACAGCATCTCTGCAATTCGTGAATAGGCAGCATTTTGTAAACTACCCCTTTAAGGAACTCACGTGCAAATACTGCTTACTCCTTTCTTCTTACCCTCTCCATCTCTAAAACAGATAGTAAGCACTTGCTAACTCATCAGCTAAAGATTACATGTGCAATATTTTAAGAAATTGGAAATCATAATTCTGCAATTAACTGGGCATTGAAATATTTTGAAAAGATTTATTATATACTATCAAGTAATTACAAACTCAGAATTGTAAGCATATTGAACATCAGTTAGGATTTACTTTCTTTGAATTCAGCTAATTACTTTGTTTTATAGTTTGTTTAATCCATGATCAATAAATTATGACAGCCTATATAAGTCACTGTTAAATATTGTCTGATTAACTATACTTGTAAAAATATAAGGAGTGAGTGAACCTTCAAGTCTGTGTTTTATAATGTTCATGCTTTTATTATCTTTTCACATGCTATATATTCTGTAAGCTATTACTGAACAAGGTGCAATGTCTAAAATAATATGTTATACTATAAGACAGTATGACATATTATGCTACAATTCTAGAGTTTTATGCTCCTGTAAAATTATTTTAAAAAATAATTTTTGAGTCTGACCTGTAGGTCTTTTCTGTTTTGAGTCCACATCATTTTTAAAAGCAGTTTAGTTAACATTTGTTTTTCTTAAAAACAGAACATAGAAAAATGTGACACTTCATGATTTAGCAGCTCACCGTGGGTGAAGATTTGCCTGGTGGCTTCATGCCACATACAAGATGGCCACTTAGACAGTAGCGACAAGTGGGACACATCCCTGAGCCTAGCTCTAGACCAGGTAGTGTGCAGTGTCAGGTCTGTGATTAATTTCTACAAACACATGATTTATGAGTATGAACAAGTTTTTTTTTATTGCCCTGCACAAAACAGGAGAATTTTAAATTCATGGATCTGAGGTTATTTTCAACATTTAGAATGTCCCCAAAACTATTGAAAAAGAAATACAAGCAAAATTATAATGTAATCACATGGCTATATCGTCATAATATTCATCCTGGTTTTATTGCGATCAGATGCTACTTAAAGAGCTTAAAAGATGGTCCAGAACAAAGGAAAATATCTGCTTGTTTATTAGAAAAAATTAAATGTTATTTGGATTATTTTCTAGATATAAATAAAAATAAGGGCATCCAGCAAATGCATTTCAATACTACTAAAGAAAGAGGAAGGGCGACCATTTTCTCTATTAAAAATGAAAAGAGGATGTACTTCATTCTTTAGAGCGACTGTTTGTGTATAGGGGTGCAATCACTTAGGTGTGTGCAGGTATGCACAGTTGTATGATTGCATAAGGAGTCCAGAGGAGGATTTTTGGTATCCAGCTCTGTTGATAGAAGATTTTGCCCTGTTTGGTCCCATAGTCATTCAGTTCCAAAGAAACATACAGAGGCTTATATTAATTATTAACTGTTTGGCATATTAGCTCAGGTTTATTATTAACTAGCTCTTACAACTTAAATTAACCCATAATTCTTGTCTATGTTTAGCCATGTGGCTTGGTACTTTTCTCGGTGAGGCATTCTTATCTTGCTTCTTCTGTGTCTGGCTGGTGACTGACTCTCTGCCTTTCCTCTTCCCAGAATTCTCTTAGTCTTGTTGTCCTGCCTGTACTTCCTATCTGGCTATTGGTCTATCAGTGTTTTATTAAACCAATACAAGTGACAAATCTTTACAATGCACAAAAGCATTATCCTACAGCACCATATCTTTCTGCCTCATTTCTTTGGGACAAGGTCTCTTTTTGAATCTGCTGCCGACAACCAGGAAGCTATAGTAATATTTGTGTTTCTACTACCCACAGCTCGGAGATTACAGGTATGCCTGGGCATGGCTGGCTTTCTAAAAATGTTGGTTCTAGGTATTTGAACTCCGATTCTTATTCTTGCACAACAAACACCCTTAGCAACTGAACCGTATCACTACCAGAACTTACAAGGTGTGTTTTTATCTGGTAAGGTGCTTATATGTTGAACATGCAAAAACACTTGCAACTGGTTGTAAAAATATAAACAACCTCATTAAAAGTGTTCAAATGAACTTCTGAATGAATATAGATCTACAAGATACACAAATTGGCAATATGTACATGACAGTATGCTTGATGTTATCTACCTCCAGGAAAACAACATACACATAAACACAAAACCAAACAAAACTGTATATACAGTTACAGAATCTATATTCATAAGAAAAGGGGGAAGGAAAGGAAATAACACTTCTATTAGTGGATGGGTAAGAAAATGTACAGGGTCTGGAGAGTTGGTGGGTAAGAGTGCTTGCTCCTCTTTCAGAGGCTTTCAATTTGTAGTATATATTTCATGTGGATCACGAGCACAGCTCCTGGGAATTCTCTCTCTCTCTCTCTCTCTCTCTCTCTCTCTCTCACACACACACACACACACACACACACACACGCACATAACATACATTAATACAAATAAAACAAATCTTTAAAAAATAAAGATGAAATAGAGCTATACAGAGGTGCATTTTTAGGCACATAAGTCAATGAAATGGTTGAAAGTCCCATATCACAGGTGAACACGGAGACCATTATACTACATGACAGAAAGTTTTTTGCACTTTCATTCATATGAAATGTCTGGAACAGACAAGTCAATTGAGATAGGAAGTCGATTAGTAATTGCCCAGGGTTAGGCAGTAGGTGGGAGATGGAACATGATTAGTAATGTGTGATTTCTTCCTGAATAATGAAAAGTGTTTTAAAACTGATCATAGTGACCGTTATGCTGTATGGTGAATATACTAAAAAGAATTGCTGAGTTATGTGAATTTTACAGAGTCTGAATTATATCTCAATAAAGTATTTTCATTGCTATTTTGAGGAAAATGCTTCTGGTTCTGCATAAAGTGACTTCTGCATCATCCTCTCATGTTCTCTTTTGTAGCGTTAGAGAACTCTCACTCTAGGTAAATGAGCACAAGAATATTTTGAATGGTGGAAATGAGGAGGTGGGGAACCTAGAGATCTCAGATCTTCAGGGGAGTAATGAAGGAAGTTCCCCAGGTTTTCTTCTTGTTTTCCAAACCTCCCAGCTAAAAGTGGCAAGAGAGATAAAAACAATTACCAAAAAAAAAAACCCAAAACAAAAAACAAACAAACAAAAGAAAACAAAAACGTCGATTTCTTTAGGTTAAAGTTTTAAACATGTGTGCTAAAGCCAGAAACCCCTGTTGCTAAAAGCTGCCCTATTCCAGCCAAACATCAGTGGAAAGATCAGCCCTCTGCTTATGAGACCTTCAGTGGTAGACACCTGGAAGTTGATCACCTGCAACCTTCCCAAGCTGCCCATTCCCAGGAAGAAGGCAGCACACTTTGGTGACCTTATATGTGGTGTTGCTAGATTCCAACTGGGAGGTGTTTTTAGGAGACAGAAGTTATGTGATTCCTGTGGGGAATTATGTCTCAATGAAGTATTTTATTACTAGCAGGGTGGAGGGGAGACAACTGATCTTCAGCCCGCAGCCTAGCAAAAGGAGTCAGCTTTCAGATTACCCTGCTAGGGCGGTATTGGTGAGGTGATGGGAAGCAGACCTTGATTTCATCAAGCAGTAAGAGATGGTGATCTGCTTCTCCCTGTCTGGTTAGGATTGACTCCACACCACACAGTGAGAAGACAGTGCAAGACTAGGTAATAGCATCCCACATTACCATATAGTTTCAGTGTCAAGCTGAGCCTTACACCTAGGATTAGAACTAGATCAAGGTAGTCCCAGGAGGCTAGTTGACAATCCTTTGTCCTATCCCTCACTTGGTGGCAGTGGGGTCAAGTAATGAGTGGAGGTTCTGGTTCTGTCTTTTCAAAGAGAAGTGATCCACTCTGTTTAGCTTGAGCGGCAGGCCTAAGAGGAGGGGTAGTAATGGCACAATATTACCAGAGACAGAGGGTAGGTGAATCAGTCAGCGCTCCTTCTGGAGTGGTCTTTTTACATCTTTCTTCTTTATTTAAGATTAGTATATGAAGTCATGGGTTACAGCATCACATATAGATACATGTTTGCCATTATAATTTGTTCTCATTCATTGTTTTCCTTCTCCAGTGATTTCCCCATAGTCTCCCCTCACCCCAGGTTTCTCTTCTACCTTCCTATCTCATTGACCTTATTGTCTTTTCTGTTTT
This sequence comes from Microtus obscurus, assembly GCA_963919715.1. Lineage (NCBI taxonomy): Eukaryota > Metazoa > Chordata > Mammalia > Rodentia > Cricetidae > Microtus > Microtus obscurus. The sequence continues at coordinate 8,830 of CAWTZC010000392.1, read as the reverse complement.
ATCCCTTCCATAAGAACCCTTCTTTCCTTTCTTGCCATTCAGAAGTTTTTTTGTTTTTGTTTTATTTTAAGTAATCACTTTTTTTTCAGTTCTCGGAGCTATTTTCTTTTCTATTAGAGTTATTTTCATAGTTTCACTCAGAGTAGTTTTGAAGTTTCTGGTCTTATATTAATTTCTTAATCTATAATATTGATTTTTATGTGGGATGGGATATATGCATCTAGTTTCTTCCTTCTCCAGTTTCTCCAACTCTGTTTGTTAAAGAGGTTATCTTTTATCTCAGTTTCTTCCTGGCCATCTTTTTTGCTCCATCCATCTCCATTTCTGTTTCTGTGCCAGTGCCATGGTATATTCATGTAACCTTTAAGTGAATAAATAATCAAGTATTGCAATAACTCCAGCATATTCCTTTCTGCTAAGGAGTGCTTTATCTATTCATTGCCTTTTGTGTTTCTGTGTGAATTTTTGGGTTACTTTTGCTAGTTCTTGAAAGAAAGGTTTCAAATTTTGTTGGTGCTTGCACTAAATCTGTAGACTGCTACATTGTAGATAGTTAAATGACCAATTTATGATATTAATTCTTCCTAACCAATATTGTGGGTGGTCTTCTCATCTTTTGGTGTCTTTGCAGATCAATATCTACAGAATCTTTTTTTTTTTTGATTTTTTGAGACAGGGTTTCTCCATAGCTTTTGGTTCCTGTCCTGGAACTAGCTCTTGTAGACCAGGCTGGCCTCGAACTCACAGAGATCCGCCTGCCTCTGCCTCCAGAGTGCTGGGATTAAAGGTGTGCGCACCACCGCCCGGCTTATCTACAGAATCTTAATGTGTTTATTCAGAGGCCTTTATCTCCTTGGTGAAATAAATTCCTATGTATTTTAAAATGAGTTTTAAAATTTATTTGTATGTGTATGGGTGTTTTACCTATATGAATTATCTATGTATCATGTCTGAGACTTGTGTCTATGGAGGCCAGAAGAAGTTATTGGATACTCTGGGAGTGGACTTACAGACAATTATGAGTGCCATGTGGGTGCTAGGACTTGAATTGGATCCCTGGAAGAAGAGCCAGTGCTCTTAACCAGTGAGCCATCTATCCAGCCCCTCATAGCAATTTTGAAGCTAGTATGTGTGATTAGTGATTTTTCCCCTGTTTTATTATCAACAAATTCATTATTGGCATATAGACTCTCATCTTTGTATATTGATTTTGGACCCTGTTATTTTGCTGAAAGTGTATCAATTCACATAATTTTGATGGAGCTTTTAGGGGCTTTTAAGTATAGGGTCATGTAATCTACAAAGAGGGATAATTTGACTTCTCAAATTTGTGTCTTATTTATTTCTATTGTCATATTTCTCTAGCTAAGACTTTGAGCACTATGGTGAATAAGTATGGAAAGAATGGGCACCCTATTTCATTTCATGTTTTAGAGGAAAGATCTCATTTTTTCCTCATTTAGTATATTGTTGGATGTAGATTTGTCATATATAATTTTTATTAAATTAAGGTATGTTCTTCCTACTCCTAGTTCCTTCAGGGCTTTTGTCATGAAGGGACATTGAAGTTTGTTGAAGGCCTTTTCTGAATCAATTGAGATATGACCATTTGACATATATTGATATAATCTTGTATTCCAGGAACAGAACTAATTTGGTCATGCATATTATTTTATTAATATAGTTTTGAATTTGGTTTGATGTGTATATTCTTGAAAGGGATTAGAGAAAAACTGATTATATATACCCACTCATCTTTCGTTTTTTATCTAGCATGCATATTTAAAAAAAATTTGTTTTTATGTGTATGGTGTTTTACCTGTATGTCCTAACATATCTTTGTGTATTCCTGATGACTGTTGAGGCTAGAGGGTTGAGGCTGTTGGGTTTTCTGGAACTGTGAGCTTCCATTTGAGTGCTGAAAATTGAATCTGGATTGTTTTTATGTGGGATGCTCTTCTGTATATGTGTTGCTTTTTTTGATTAATGAATAAAGCTCCTTTGACCTTTGGTAGGGCATAATACAGCTAGGCTGGAAGAGATATAGAGAGTAGGCAGTGTTAAGGAGATATCATGTAGCTGCTGAAGGAGACAGATGCCAGATCCTTACCAGTAAGCCATAACCTTGTGCCGATACACAGATTAATAGAAATGGATTAATTTAAGATGTAAGAGTTAGTTAATAAGAAGCCTGACCTAATTAGATGAGCAGTTTTGTAATTAATATAGTTTCTGTGTGATTATTTGCATCTGAGTGGCTGAGAAACAAATGAGCAGTCTTCACATACAAATGTCATGCCAACATGGGGCAACTACATTCACATAAAAACTGAGAGAGTTTGGGAAGAAATTTTAGGCACAAAAGAACAGAGTTAAGCACAGCTTCTTTGTAGCTGCACTTTTTCAAATAGACTCTATTTTCTAGCAGCAAGCAGAGGTACTGTTCCTTTAAGAGAAGTCTTCCTGACTCAGTGTTAGCAACAAAGAATAGCATGGCTTCTTTAAGATCCAACTTCCTGGGTTTTTCTGGCAGAACAAACTCTGGCTCTTTTAGGAGGTTCTGCACTTAAATGGGGTCTGTGAGTAGTGTGTTTCAAATTGCTCAATAGTGATACAAACCTGCTGCATCCCTGGGTCTGGGGCAGTGTGCATGATTCCTCTATGTTGTACTGAGCAAAACAAGCAGGCAGGGCCATGGTCTTCTCAGCATTTTAAAAGTGTTTCTGATCAGAAAATGATTACAGATGTGCAATGAAGATAGATTCAGATAAAAAAGACCTCTGAATGGGTCACAGTGTTGGATAAATGTATGTAGGCTTGGGTGAGAGAAGAAAACGATTATAGACAATTATAAAAAGAAATAAATCATTTTAAAAAATAAAGCAAAGCCTTTAAAGAGACAGATAGACAGATTAAAGGAGTAAAGAGAGTAAAAAAACTAAGCCATGCAAAGATGGAATACAAATAAAGTATCTGGATTATGTATATTATTGTTTTTTCTTTGAATTTTTGACTGCAGTGAGACATTTGATTTTGGAGGCTGCTAAGCAAAACCAACATAAAAGTATCTTGACTTCAAAATTTTAATCTAAGGAGCTGTTATTTTGGAAAAGTGGTTCTGCATTTGCTTCCACAGAAGATGAGAACCTGTGGATTCCTTTCAGGCTAATATGGTTTGATGGAAGAAGACCCCTGAAAGTTCTCTGTGAACCCTAAAATTACTTCACCCAACAAAAAACAAGAAATAGTTTGGAAAAAAATATGCCCAAGTTCCAAAAATGAATGTTTATAAATGTTCGCTTTCACTTAAAAGTGGATATGATATAGAGATGAATACTTTGCATTGATATGGACTTTGAACTATTGATACAAATTTAAGATTTATTTTGTTACACTGCGTGTATATATTTCTACTCTTGTTTAAGGTGTTATGTTATATAGCTCATTTAAAAATGTAATGTATGATTACAAATTACAGATTAATAGTAGATAGACTTTTAACAGATAGGTTTTCTAGATATGCAGAGATGTATTTCATCTAGATAGATAATTCTCAACACTCCCAAGATCCACAGAATGCATAATTTAAAATTTTTGAGAATGTAGACCTTTCTCAACAATGAGACATGTTTACTTAAACTAACCTTAAGTTTGTGTCAAAAACCAAAATTTATACCAATGTAAAGTATTTTGAGATTAAGAGTTTTTTCTTTTTTTATATTTATTTATTTATTATGTATACAACATTCTGCCTCTATGTATGCCCGCACGCTAGAACAGGGCACCAGATCTCAGTACAGATGGCTGTGAGCCACCATGTGGTTGCTGGGAATTGAACTCAGGACCTCTGGAAGAGCAGCCAGTGCTCTTAACCTCTGAGCCATCTCTCCAACCCCGAGATTAAGAGTTTTTTAAATTAAAGTAGATTCAATAATCTTCCCCTTTTATATCATAATTATTTACTCTCTTCCCCATCATTTTTATATCATATCCCCCTTTCTTATTGAGAGAGAGATCAACTATGACATTAACCATTTATGACCAACTCCACTTAAATGGAAACAAACATTCATAAATAATGTTTTGGGAACTTGGGTGATGTGGGAGTGTCATATATCAATCTGTTGATTTCATTGGTTCAATAAAGAAACTGCCTAGGCCCATTGATGATAGGCCAGCCCTTAGGTGGGCGGAGTAAACAGAACAGGATTCTGGGAAAGAGAAGCTGAGTCAGGAGTCGCCATGATGTTCGCACTCCAGGAAGACACAGGCTAGAATCTCCCCGGTAAGCACACCTTGGGGTGCTACACAGATTATCAGAAATGGGCTAGTCCAGGTGCAAGAGCTAGCCAATAAGAGGCTGGAACTAATGGGCCAGGCAGTGATTAAATGAATACAGTTTGTGTGTTGTTATTTCGGGACTTAAGCTAAGCCGTGCGGGCGGCTGGGTGCAGGGGAACACAGCCGGCCGCTCCTCTTTCAACACTTGGGCATAATTCTCTAGACTACTTATTGTTGGTCACATTGTTTTCACAATGTCTATGTTGGGTTAGTTCAGCAGCATTTATAATCAAATATCTTTTAGCAGCTCTTGCTCCTTCCTCAGCAATCAAACAATTCAAACAGAGCATAATAGCATACAGTATCAAGATTCTCTGTGTATTTTCCATCTTTGTACAGCTTTGTTTTAACCTCTATTTTGTTTATTTTTACTTTTAACTTTTTGTTTTTTAAGTATATATCTCTTACCTGGACACTGTAGACCAGGCTGTTCTTGAACTCTCAGAGATCCGCCTGTCTCTGCCTCCCAGGCATTGGGATTAAAGGCGTATGCTACTACACCTTGAACTCACAGAGATCTGTTTGTCTCTGCCTTCTAGGCACTGGGATTAAAGGCGTGTGCTACCACACTTTGAAGTCACAGAGGTGAATCTCCCTCTGCATCCCAAGTGTTGGGATTAAAGGCGTGTACTACCACAACCAACTTCTCTTTTTTTTTCCATTTTTTTTAACTCTTAAGAACTTACTTTTAGCTTGCATATATTTTTAACACACTATAAATCATTTAAAAATTTTCTTTATCTTTGAATCTCTTTTTACTGTATCTCTCTCTGTTTTTCTGACCACATAGGTCTTTAATTTACCAAGCAATCTCAGTAGGACTAAAGGCGTGGCTTTGCCAGCTAGATCCAGTCCATTCCTTAGCTTTCGGCCATTCCAACCTTGTGGCTGAGGTACCGGCCAGAGCCGCATTCAGTGCCACAAGTCTACAGTGTTTCAAGGTCCCTGCCAGCAATTAAGCTGCAACAGACAACACTCAAGTCCTTTCTCTGTAGTCTGCCCTCCTGCCTCAAACAGTCAGAGTTTGCCCTGGCAGGATGGCCCAGAAAGCCAGCATTTTTAAATGGCGCACCTTTTTTCCTGCTACGGCTGAAAACCGAAAAGCATGCGTTCAGCTTTTCGTCAACACCATTTAAGTGTTTCGTGGCAGGACCTCTTAATGAGCTGCAGGGTTTTGCAGCTAAAGCTGAGTCAGGAAGCCTCTCTTAGATGAGAGCGCATGCTTCCCTCTAGCAAGTAGAGCAGCCCCGAGAAACTGCTGCTACCAAGAAAACAAACATGCTTTACTCTTTCCCAAGCTTTCTCAGACTTTCTGTGGATTCAGTTGTCCACACGTTGGGCAGCCATCTGTTGAAATAGGAGCAGCGTGGCTGTGTCCTCCCGCACCCGGCTGCCGGCATGGCTTAGCTTACGCCCCGAAATAATTACACGAAAACTGTAATCTTTTAAACACTGCTTGGCCCATTATTTCTAGTCTCTTCTTGGCTAACTCTCGTACCTGGACTAGCCCATTTCTAATATTCTGTGTTAGCACCCCAAGGTGTGCTTACCGGGGAGATTCTAGCCTACGTCCATCTTTGTCGGAGCTTCATCACGAGTGCCTCAGAGAGTAGAGCCATCTTGTCTGCCTGCTAGACAGGATCCTGACATCTCTGAGCAGAGCTGCATGAATTCTCTGACCTCACTTCCTCTTCCTGTCTGTATACTATACTGTTTACTCCTCCCACCTGTTTTAACCTATAGGACCAGCCAAGCAGTTTCTTTATTTTAACCAATGAAATCAACAGATTGATATATGACACTCCTACATCACTCTTGCATTTAGCCTTAGGTAGACTTTACTGACAAAGGCAAAAAAGCAGCCACATTCTTCACCAGAATATCACAAGGACAATCTCTGGGCAACATACTGAAATTTTCATCTGAAACCTCTTGAGGTCGTCCCCTACGGTTCTTCAAATCACACTTAGCACAACTGCCTTCCATGGTCCTCTAGTATGGCCCATTAAACAGTGCTTAAAACATTTCACTGTTTTTCTAACCCAAAGTGCTTAAGTTCGTATTACTCCAAACAAATACATGGTCAGGTCTATCACAGCGTTTCTACATTCCAACATAGTAAGGTTCTCTAGAGTCACCTAGAGTCGCAGAACTTATATAATGGATCTCTCTCTCTCTCTCTCTCTCTCTCTCTCTCTCTCTCTCCAACACACACATTTGTAGTAGGAGAGGCCACTTGTTCATTCCCAGCTGCCAGACAGCAAAATAATCACTCAGAAACTATATTATTTGCAATACTGTTTGGCCAATAGGTTAAGCATATTTTAAGCTTGCTCTTATGTCCTAAACTAACCCATATCCAGTAATCTGTGCATCACCATGAGGTTGTGGCCTACTGGCAAGGTTCTGCTGCATCTGTCTCCAGTGGTGGGCTACATAGTTCTTCTCTGAATCTGCCTTCGTTTCCTAGAATTCAGTTTATTTTTCCCTGCCTAGCTCTACTCTGTATATCTCTTTCAGTCTGGCTTTACTCTGTTAAGCCATTGACTGAAGGTAGGTTCTTTATTTATTAACCAATAATAGCAATACATATACAGAAGGACTTCCCACATCACACATGCATATGTGGGAATGTATTAGAATGACTTATAGGCTGCAATCCAACAATGGCTAACTCGGAATAAAAAGGCCAAAAATTCAGTAGTTGAAGTCAGTCCCTTGAGACTGGGTGTTTCAGCTGGTCTTCTGTATACAATGGAATCCATAAGAATTAGATTCCAATGCTAATGAAGAAATGGATATGCTGACAAGGCAAGGGCAAACAGGCAAAGAATTAACACACCCACTTGTCCTTCCAAGAGAAAAAGTGTGACCTGGATTAAAAGTGTGCCTTTAAACCTTAAGGTCTGAATTAAAGGCATGTGTCATCCAGCCTCAAGATCTGGATCAAAGGTTTGTTGTCTTCTTGCCTTAATTGCCTTAAGTGGACCACAAGTGTACTCTCCATTCCTAGATTATTATTATTTAAGGTATAGTCAACTTGACAATCAAGAATAGCCGTCCTTCTCTCTCTCTCTCTCTCTCTCTCTCTCTCACACACACACACACACACACACACTAATATATGTATTACATGTATTACACAACAGGGGAAATTACAGAAAAGAAGAAAGACTCATCTATATGGCTATCGGGAAGCCTTCACCCCTACCATGTATGACTTTCTAGGGGTGATCTGTTAGGAGAGGAATATTTTCATCTCTGGAAGCAGTCCTTCACCTATGTTTTGCAAGAAATCCCAATGAACTCATTGGTTTCCCAGAGTAATTCTTGTGTAGTGGTGCCTTAGTTTATCATTGGAACCTTAGGAGAAGGAGTAGACATTATTTATGCTTCTCTCTGGGAAGGAACTGTAGAAAGAGTGATCTAGGTTTTATAAAGGTTGCCTAAGCAAATATGTTCACCTTCCTATGTTTAATGCCACATATGAGAACCAACATACTTTTGATGCTTGAGATGTACAAAAAATCATAAGTGTAGGTGTTTGAAAACTACCACCATAGTTCAGAGACTGGTAGAGTTTCTAGTTGATTGGTAAGGTTTTCTTCTCTATAAGGCCAGCATTTAAGATCAGAAGGGTAATTTTGTCTAGTGCACAGAGACTGACATGGAGAAAAATGAAAAAAATCAGCAGAAGCTAAACAGACAAAGCAATAAGATAATTCTTTAGAACTAGACTCCAGACTAGAGATTGATTACTTACTTAACACAGAATTCAAAGTAATTCCTACACAGTGACATACAGAATTCCAGGAAATGATGCATGAATAAATATTTTACCAAGAATATAGAAAATATTTTAAAAAGTACCAAACAGAAGTCCCAGAGATGAAGAACACAATTGATACTTGCATTGAAAAATTCACTAAAAGCAGACCAAATCAAACAGGAAAGAGTATCAGTGAACTCAAGATGGAAATAATCCAGTTAAGGCAGGAAATAGTAATATAATAATTTCAAAGATTAAAGAAAACATAAGTGGTTTACCAAATGACATTAGTTTAACCAACATATGTATTATGAGGAATTTAAGAAAAATAAGACATTGTACATTGAAAGAAATAATATCTAAAAATGTTCCTGAATCTGTGGAGAGAAGCCGCTGTTCAGAAAGATATGTAAAGGTCATGAAGTAGGATGTATCTCTAAAAAAAAATTTACACTGAGAAGCACTGAGACCTATCAAATGTCAACGATAATGAAGATTTTGCAAACATCAAGAAGAAAGTGACTTGTTAAGTACAAGGGAACCATGAAACTTTCAGTGGATTTCCTGACTGATACATTGTAGACTAGAGGGAATTAGGATGATATGTTGAAAAAATTTGTCAACAATTACAACAGGCTCATATGTATTGCCACCAACTGTTGAAGGATAGGCAGCTTTGTTGGATGAGGTGTGTCACTGGAGACAGGTTTTGAGGTTTCA
>CAWTZC010000391.1:0-14879 GCA_963919715.1 Microtus obscurus | reverse complement strand
TGATCTCAAAATATATAAAAATTCAAAAAGTAACATTAAAACTCTAATTTACCCAATTAATGTAGGGTGCTGAACTAACAGAGAATTCTCAACAGAGATTCAAATGGCCAAAAACCCTTAAGGTCATATTCAATTTCCTTATCCATCAGGGAAATGCAAATCAAAACAACTTTGAGAGATACCATCTTATACTTATCAGAATGCTAAAATCAATAACACCAATGATAGCCTATGCTGGAGGTTGTGGAGTAAGGGAAACACTCATCCATTGTTGATGGGAATGCAAACTTGTGCAACTACTTTGGAAATTAACGATGTGAAGTTTCTCCAAGAGATGCAGGAGTCAACCTACCTCAGGATCCAGCAATTCCACTCACTTGGGAATATACCCAAGGATTTACCCAATCATTCTACAGTACTTGTTCAACTATGTTCATAGCAGCACTATTTGTAACAGTCAGAACCTGAAACAACCTAGGTGCCCCTCAATAGAAGAATGGATAAAGAAGGTGCAATATACACTTTGGATATATTAGTGTAAAAAAAATATACATCTTATTTGACCTTTAAATGGATGGAAATAGAAACACTACTGAATAAGATAACCCAACCCAGAAAGGGATATATATGTACTCTCTTATAAGTGGATTCCAGACATAAACAAAGGACATTGACCTTATAGTTTGTGATTCTAGAGAAGCTAAACTTAATTGTGAACCCAAAGAAAAATATATAGTTATCCTCTTGGATATTGGAATAGACAAGATCCTGGGCAAAATTTGTGGTTGCTGTGGGTTGGGGTAAAGGGGAAATGGAGAGAAGGGAGAAGGGAGGATTGGGGAGAGCTTGTGGGAATGGGATAATTGAAATGGAGGAAGGGTGGATATGGAGCAGGGAAGAAATATCTCTTTAATGAGCCATTTTAGGGTTTTAACGAAGTCTTGGCCCTAGAGGATTTCCCAGGTATCAATGGGATTTTGTTAGCTAGGTCAAAGTGGGCCGCAGAGAAAGAGGGTGCCTAATGTTTCTCCCATAGCCACACTGATAAAATCTTGCATATCACCATAGAACCTTCCTCTGGTGATGGATAGGGACAGAAACAGGGGCCCACATTGGAGCACTGGACTGAGCTCTCAAAGCCCAGATGAAAGCAGAAAGGAGGGAAACATAACCGAAGTCAGACTGTAGGTGCGTCCACCCATCGGTTACAGTAGGACTAATCTAATGGGAGTTCACCAAAGCCAGCTGACTGGGTCTGAATGAGCATGCGATCAAACTGACTTTCTGAATGTGGCTAACAATGAAGGCAGACTAGAAAGCCAATATAATACACTGGATTTCGATTCTACTGCATGTACTGGCTTTTGAGGGGCCTAGTCTGTTTGGATACACACCTTCCTAGACCTGGATAGAGGCAGGGGGACGCTTGACTTCCCACAAGGCAACCTTCTATAAACTACGGAAGGCGGGGGGGGGGGGGGGGGATAGTAAATTCAATATTAAAAAATAAAAGAGAAGGAGAAAAAACTGCCTTAAAATTACTGACCCCCAAAGTAACCCCAGATGCAGACAGAAGGTGGGTAAAAATGCAAAATCATTCTTAGCACCTAAAAAAAGAAAGAAAAGTGAAGAGATGTAATAGAACTAACAAAAGAACACGGAGCAACTACAGGAACTTTCTATGAGCTGGACACCAGTAAAACTGGAACAGCCTGCCCACCTCAACAAACCTGCCTCTAAACTTTTTCTTTGCCCTCAAGACACCAGAAATACCCAGGGCTTGGCCACAAAAAAGAAACATGCAACAGGAGAAGGAGAAAGGAGGCGGCTAGTGATTACAATGTACTTGTAGGCTATCTTTCAGAGTTATTACATTATGAATATAACAAATGTAACACAGCAAGAAGCCCAGAGATCCCTCTATAAATCCCATTGTCAGGAAATGATTTCTTCTTACACTCACATGAGAACGTCTATCAAACTGACTAATTGGGTTTACCCACTTGCCCTAAATGGCTTTGCACAAGATTATGAAAACTAAGATGCCTGAGTGTCAGACACATTATCTAAGATTTCCCAGAATTTAAATAGAATGCATTTTCTCCTGCTTCAATTAGTGAGAAGATATGCATTCATTTTTAAATCTCACCTTAAATTATGTTTTAAAAGCCTAAGGCTAAATGTGTGATCAACATCTTCTGTGCATTCAAGTATTTGGTTTGGATTAACATGTGATGAAAGAGGATCTTACTAAAATACTAAGTGTTTGTTAAGTAAGTGGCCAACTCAATGTCTATATAATTTTTCTGTAAGTTCTCTGTCCTGTGATACTGGATTTGTGACTCTTTTTCAGTTGTAAAGTATATGTGGAACAAATCTGACTCCTCTGTGCCCTTGCTGTTTTCATTTTCAGATTGTGTTAATAGCTGATTAGGTTCCACTGAAACCTCAAACAACCATATCAATGCTACACACAGTTGACTCTTTGACCAGTGCTCAAAGAACAAATGAGTTTGGGCTTCTTAATGAGAGCTTTAAACCACTGTCAAGAACATAAACTTTAACTTCTTTATTTTTAAGAAAAAAGAGTACTAGGAGCTATTATGTATTAACAGCGCATTTGGCTCAGCAGTACTTGGATGGCTCCTCTTTTTGGTTATGGGATCTGACCTTTCATTATTTTTCTCAAAGTAATTGGTTTTGCAGATCACATATGGTGTAAATATTGTTCTCTTTCCTTGCTCCCACTCCGAGTTCACACTCACAGCTATGAGACACACATTGGAGTGCTTCCCCATGTTTGGTATTCATTTATGCCACCCAAGATACTCACTTATATCAGATTTTTATTTCCTTGTGATCCAATTCCTTGTGACCAGATTGTTAATGAAAGTGCTGCTGTGTTTGAGTTTTAAAGAATCAAATGAAAAAAAAAAAAGCTGAGAGGAATGAATCAGTAATTAAAAGAAATAGAGAGCTATAATTATTCTTTTTGCAATGTGTATGGATGTTCTCATTTTATGCAGTCAGAAGAGTGTAAATAATGAGGGTTAGGATTATAACATAAGTACAAATCTTCATTCCCTGAGAGAAGATTCAATTTTCAAATCTACTCTACCTGCTGCAAAAACAGAATGAGAAACAGAGGGAGTGTGAGGATAGAAATGCTGATGTATAAATTATAATGTACAATTGTCTTTAATTTTCCTGCTTACATTAATCTTCTAATGCTGTAGGTTACTCACTATCCCCTCTGGAAGATGATACAGAGGTCTCTGCTTTACAAAACAGCTTGCTTATACTGGCATCTGTTGTTTCTCACCTATCGGTTATTTACATAAAAAATCAGCATGACGTCAAATCAAGAAACTCACTGGCCAAGCAGCTTTAGCTAGTAGTAAGAGTCATCAGCGGGACTACACTTATGCAGCATAGTTGTAGAATATTAAGCACTGGGTCACAAGTAAATGTAATTCTTCCCTTTTATTTTCCAGACAATTTTCCCCTGGGAAAAATTAGCAGATCATGTTGACTCCATACACAGATTTTACAAATAATGTGTTTCCATATGCCTATGGTTTATAACTTTATAGTTCATCCAGGTTATCTGTACTCCCTCTCCTGCCCAACCTTACAACAAATGGATCAGTCTCTGCCTGTAGGAATATTATGAAGATGACAAGCTCAATCCCCTCGGAAACAGGGAACATTAATTTATCGGGCCTTAACCTTCAAGCTCAGTTTCTCACTGTAAAAAATCATCATCTTGAGTGAGCAAGAGATGAAGGATAAGATGACAAACTGGACCTTTACAAATCTATCAGGAAATAACACCCCTAAATTGAGGATACAAAGACTCTCTCAGTCTTAGAGAGACGAGACCTCCAAATAGAATGATGGTCACAGAGACATTTCTAACTTCCAAACAGACTGAGCTCTGAATAGGAACATGAAGATTAGAGCACATTAATTGTGGTATGTATAGGACAGTTCTCCTCATCTGAGAACCCTACCCTGAGGAAACAGCATAGAAATCACAAGTTCCAGTCTAATATTTGCCAGTTAGTGACACAATTTCTTAATTAATTTCAAAATCAATCAAATTAGTAAACAAAGTTATTCCACACTTACCTATCATCTGAAGCAGCAAACTTCAAACCAATCGAATTGATTGGTATGATGATGCCAAATTATTATTCTCTTTAAGCCTAAGCTTTTTGCACTCTCTTGCTCTCTTCTATATGACAAACTAATCATTAACTGACTGTGCAGGGAGAGTTGTGGATTTCTTTTGCATCATCACTGATGTTGGCTTTTCATCTTACAAGTCCTCCGAGATTCCCCCATTGGGTCTCATTATTCAGCCAAACTGTTCTCATTTATTTTCTCATTACAAATTAAAAATATGAGCATTTAATAAACATTTTTACAATAGGTGGGGACAGAGGGAGATGTCTTTTAACATGAATTCAGGCAGAACATATTGCCTTCTTAGAAACTCAATAAATATTTAGATTTCTAATAAAGAGATGAATTAATAACTTGTTTTTTAAACATTAAACCAAAATATGATATTAAACTGGAAAATGATTGTGTCTTGAAAATATTAAAATTCTTTTTCCTTTATTATAGCATTCATCTCTTTGAATCTTTGATCTTCCTTCTTCTACATTTTATGTGTTCATATTCTAGTACATCTATTCTCTAAAAATAAAAAAATTAGTGTGTAATTTTCATATATATCTCAGAACCTCCAAAGAGAATAAATTGTTTTCCTTGGTGTACAAAAACATGCGCAAACAATTGGGGAATTTAAAGTTGAGGGGGGTAAGGAGAAGGGAGAGAAATCTGAAGGGGTTGGGGGAACTTGGGGAAGCTGGATGTATTGGGGATACAAGGAGGTTTGGTTAGGGGAGGAGAGAAGCACACATTCTTGAATTAAGGAGGAGGCCATCTTTAGGTTGGCAAGAGACTGGAGTCGGAAGGCTTGTGATCTGGGTGATGTCCCCATGTTAGCTCACTGGCAGTGATAGTGTGACTATCCACATAGCAGCAAACTGAGATAGAAGTATCTTGCGTCTTAGTGAGACTCTCGGTCTGCGTGATGGATGGGGATGGAGACGGAGACCCCACTGGAGCACGTGATTTGCCAGGTCAGTGAGCAGCGAGCGGAGGGAGGGAAATTGTGAGCAGGGAAGTCGGGACCACGGTTGCTTGCCACCGGAGACAGTGGGGCTGATTCTTTGGGTCAACAAGGCCAGCTGGTTGTTACGAAAAAATGATGCGGATTACTCTCTGAATTTGGCGGATCAATGAGGGCTGCCTGGGAGGCCACAAGCACCAAGATTTGGTTTTGATCTCTGCTTATGTTCCTTTGTGGGAGCTGCAGGTTTGGATTTCACCTCCTGGATGTTGGGAGCGAGGGGGGGAGGACTTTGGACTTTTCCACAGGGCAGGGGAGCCCTGACTGCTCTTCAGGCTGGGAGGGAGGGAGGATGGAGGGAGGGGGGAGGGGAGGGGAGGAGTGGGAGGGAGGTTGGGAGGCAGGGAGAGAGGCAGAAATTTCTTTTTTTTTTCCCAATAAAAAAAGAAAAAAGAAAAAAAAATACAGGAAAATGAGAAACTGGAGTGTCTTTCAATATGGCAGAGTATCTCTATGAAATATTGAAAAATTATTCATTTGATCACTTTATTTCTTTGAATATAAAATATAAATATTCCCTTAGAGAAAAATTAAAGATTCCATGAGAGCTAATGGTTGTGGCTATGACTGGAGCAACACTTTATATTTTCATTAAACTTACTATAAATATATTAATAAATTCATTTTGAATAAGCCTGCCTTATATTTGATTACCAAGCTAATAAAGAATGCAATTGCTAGAGGTGATTTTTGTTTTAAAGCAGGAGATATGAATAAACAATACAATTGTAACAAATGAATTCCATAAGTATAGCATTAATTACTTCCATTTACCCAGTCAGTTTCATCTTCAATTAAAGTCTCAGTAAATGTTGCTGATTTAGTTTGGATCTTGGTACATGATCAATAGGGATAAAACAACACTGAAAATACAAAAAAAAAAAAATTTACCCAGTTCAAACATTTTACAAATTCATTTTTTTCCAAAGTCCCTTATTCAACTGTATATTATTACCAAGACTGCTAAGAACAGACTGTAGGAAAAATCTGGCCCATCTATGCTTTATAGCCCATCAACTAAGAATAGCATTTACCTTTTTAAGTAATGAAAAAGTACAAAAGAAAAGATATTTTGACAAATGAGAAAATTACATGAAATTCAAAATGTCATTGTCACACATGAAATTTTGTTGCATTCATTTGCTTGTCACTTGCTGCCTGGGCTGACTTTGTCCCACACCTGCAGAACTATAGTCACGTTTACCAATATTTCACTTACCTTGACTCTTCACAGGAAACTTTTGCCAACCTTATCCCTAGCATTATAACTCATTATAGATTTCGATATTACTGGTCTTCCAGATTTATTAATCCTTTCACCTTTTTATGGTGCTCTGTTCTGATGCTAGGAACTTATCCTTGATCCACTGACTGAAGATAACTGAACTTGCCAAATTCTTCACTGTTCATCACTAGTCATCTAAGTGTCATCTTCATCAGCAGATTCCCCACATACCATGGCAACCCCATTCTGCCTGCACATCTCTGCCTTCAGTCTTGACTTTGATAACTTCCACTAATTCTTGTTTTTCTTCTCCCAATAGTTACCAAATAATTCCTCCTCAGTTGGGGTAGAACATCTCCCCACATGTTTGGGGGTTTTGTTTGGCTTGAGCTGCTGCATATCTTCTGCATGCAGAATGCACTGTAAGTACTTCCCTATAGCAGAGACCACTCTGTTCCTTGGAAATGAACTATAAAATCCCTGGATCTCATCTTAAAGTGATAAGGGATAGTTTATTTTGTAGCTCCACATGTTTGCATCTGTCCTACTGTACATGGAAAATCCTCTTTTCATTGAATCATCCACCACTCTGGTACTCAGTCTTTTTGCTCTATCTTACATGTAGAACTCTGAGCTGTGAGGGGGAGAGTCATGATATAGACATCCCATTTAGAGATGAGCATTCTGAATCCCTTCTTCTCTTCATGTTGACCAGTTATAGGGGTTCTGTGTTAAATGCCATGTGTTTCAAGCAGAAACTTCTCTGATGAGGGATGATGTATGGGTCATGGACTCATTTTATTCCTAATGTCAGGGCAACGAGAAGCTCTTCTCTGAGGGCTGATGACTTTATCTAGCTTCCAGTTCTTGGCCTCATTAACACAGTGAGTCAGGCATGGGTTCCAGTTCATAGAGCAGGTTTTAAACCAGCAAAAACCTCTCCACATTTCTGTAGTTTTTAATCAACATTCAACTTCTTTTCAGAATCCAAATTCACATCCCATAGGTAGGTTCTCAGTTTTATTTAATGTCTGATTCAATTGTAGGCACTTCTTTCCTCTCAGTGTTAAGCCATAGATGTGTTTTGGAACTTCTCAGACTGTCATATTGGTAAAGCATGGTCCCTTGTATTGCGGAAAGAAAATTCCTAGAGGGAAGATAGAGTGTTTAGAAGTTAGTCAAGATACAGATCACTGTGGTACAGCAGCCAAGCCTGGAGATTTGCTAGGTTGGGGTCAGACTGAGCTACATAGAAAAATGACATCTTGAAGAAACAGTCAAATATTTCAAATTTTTAGTAATAATTGAAGCGGTCCCATGCAGAATGTATGATGTGCTCAGAATAAAAATAATTTAAATGGAACTTCACATAAACATTCAAATTGATTTCCCTCTTTCTCATTTGAGCTACTATGAATGCTAATGCCACAGCCATAGACATTGTGAGAATTAGTGCAGTAAAATTTCGAAACTTTCGTATTTTCCTCTTACTTTGTATCTTCCTGTTGAGAAGGTAAACCAATAACCATTAAAATGAATTTACACATTAATAAAAAAGAGTTTTTTAAAGAAATGAAAGCTGCCTGTAGAAGTTATGTAAAACATAACCTTTAATTTTATTTGTAGCAGCATTTTAAAATAATTCTTCTACTTCCAATATTTCAAATTGAGATAAATTAACTTCTGTCCTACCCATTGAAATTCTGAATAAAAATATATTTCTTCTGAATGAGTTCCAATATAATTAAACATCTTTTGTGTTTGCTGAGATATAACCCTGGCCCAGTTGGAAACCAAGAGTTCAAACAGTGCTGAGGAAAGGTGCTTGAGTTGCAAAATTTCTCATTGAATTGTATACTTCATGTAGATTTTAGAAAGCTGTAAAATGCCACTGCATACTAACCACCAAATATTTCCCCTGCAAATGTCTGCAAAGTCGTCCACGAGCGCTTTTTGAAAGTTTCGAGAAGTCTCTTACAGGAGCATTTCGTGCAAAAAAGAAAAAATATAATGTATGAATGAGAAAATTTCATCATTCAGAGAAAACTGTGACTTTTTCTACTATGTTCCATGTCTCCATGACAAGTTTTAGAATCAAAAAGTTGGAAATAGTTTGCATTTCTTTATTCATTTACTTTTATATTTAGTTATAACTAGTTTTTAATGTCTTCGTTTCTCTGAATTGGTGTTTGTATATGTGTGTGCACACACACACAAATACACACATATATATCTATGTATGGTATTATGTGATCGAATCTTTAGGCCACAGCTTACTATCCAAATTTTTACCTTAGCTGCCCAAATAAATACCATCACTCCTAGTTCATTCAACATAATATAAAAATGTCAAAATTGTAAAAAGTATTTTCTGGACCAGGCAGTTTTGCCAATTTCTAAATATTTTCCTTTATTGAAAATTGACATTTATCAGACAATATAGGCTAATTAAAATTTTCCCTCCTCCCACTATTCATTTTTCTTCCCTACCTCCTCTTCCATTTGGATCACACCTATTTTGTCTCTCATTAGAAAACGAACAGGCATCTAAGGAATAATAATAAAATAAAACAATAAAAATAGCAAAAGAATAAACAGAAATAAAACAGACTCCGCATAGGAAAAAGCAAACAAAAAAGAAAAGAGTGAAAGAAAAAATACTACAAACACACAGATGCAGACAACACATGTTCACACACTCAGGAATCCATAAAAGCACAAAAACTGGAAGCCATAATATAACAGCAAAAAGAATCTGTAAAGTTAAGAGAAAAAATGCTCAACACAAGATTATGACAAGCCGGGCGGTGGTGGCGCACGCCTTTAATCCCAGCACTCGGGAGGCAGAGGCAGGCGGATCTCTGGGAGTTCGAGGCCAGCCTGGTCTAGAAGAGCTAGTTCCGGGACGGGCACCAAAGCGCGACAGAGAAACCCTGTCTCAAAAAAACCAAACAAAAAAAAAAAACCAAAAAAAAAAAAAAAAAAAAAAGATTATGAGACAAAGAACCCCCAAAGAATGACATTGAGCTCATCTACTGTTGGGCATGGGGCCTATGTTTGAAAAGTGGTTTGTTTCCCAGGGAGACTCCCTTTTCCTTTGAACGTGGGTATCAGCTGGGGCAAGCTGGTGGGTTAGAACTGTGAACATATGTTCCACTCTCCTCTCAGCACTAGATGATCTCTTTTTAGTTGGGTTTCTATTGCTGTGAAAGAGACAGCATGATCTTGGCAACTTTTAAAAAAAAATATTTATTTATTTTGTTTGTTTGTTTGTTTCATACCAATCATTTTTCTCCCTCCCTCTCTCACTCCTGCTTCCCCCTACCCCTCCCCCCACCGCCATCCACTCCTCAGAGAAGGTAAGGCCTCCCCTGGGAAGTCCATGCGGTCATCTGACTAAATGGACAGTCATCTAAAGTTTTTCTGCTGCAATATTGGGCATCCAATCTTCAGACTGTATTCCTCGATTATTTGACAGACTCTTCTATGAAGCAGGAATTTTGAAGAACTGTTGCACTTTCACTTGGCGAATTTCAGTCACTTTCTGGTGTGTCCCGTATGCAATGTGTACTGTACTTATCTCCAGGAAACAGGGAACTCTGAAATGTCTATCGGGCTGGGAACATTCAGCAGTCCCAATCCAGTATGTTCTACAAAATGTCTTATTAGACTTTTCTATAAAGGATGAATTTTGGAAGGACTTTACTGCTTTATCTTGGAAAAGTTTGACAGTCTTTTTCCTTTGGTGTCATGCTTGTTCAGTTTGTGCCAGCAGGCTGTCACAGCCAATGCAAGTTTCAGGTTAAGTGGCTAGCTTTTCCATACTTAAAGCAAACTCTGTAAGGAGGTTCTTACAATGCCCATTATTTTCTCTGAAGCACATTGTTGTTGCAAGAAGCAGATGTGTCTTAATGTCATGAAAAGTTTTATGTTATGAAAACATCTTAAATACCATATTATGTAGATATCTGCAGGTTTGAACACCATCTATCTATCGAAAATATATCAGTTTAACCTTGAAGTATACCTAATATGACTACAAGCTTGATTATTATAGATGACTATAACCCACCTTTCTTAATTATATATTATTTTTTAATTTTTTTTTTTATTTTTTAATGCTGCTCGACCAAAGAATGGATAAAAAAATGTGGTACATTCACATTTTAGTACTACACAGCGAAAAAAATAATGACATCTTGAAATTTGCAGGCAAATGGATAGATCTTAGAAAACATCATTTTGAGTGAGGTATCCCAGACCCAGAAAGACTATGTATTCACTCATAAGTGGTTTTTAAACATAAAGCAAAAAAAAAAAAAAAATCAGCCCCACATAATCCCAGAGAACCCCAGGTGACATACATGGATCTAGTCTACATGGGAAGTAGAAAAAGATAAAGATCTCCTGAATAAATTGAGAGCATAGAAACTATGGGAGATGGTTGAAGGGGGAGGGGAGAGAAGGGAAGGGGAGAGCATAGAAAAATGTATAGCTCAATAAAATCAGTTAAAAAATACCAGAAGCCGGGTTGTGGTGACACATGAATTTGGGAGGCAGAAACAAGAGCTCTGAGAGTTTGAGGCTAGCCAAGAAGAAAAAGAAAAAGAAAACAAAACTATCTTTTTTCATTTTACCACAATCCCAGTTTCTACTCCCCTACCCCTACTCCCGTCATCCCTTCCCTCCCACCTTCTCCCTCACCCTGCCTACCATTCACTCCTCAGATAGAGTAAGGTACATTCCTTTGGGGAAGGTCCAAGGCTGCCCCTACTATGTCTAGGCTGAGCAATGTATCTATCCAAAGAATATGAATTCCCAAAAAGCCAGTACAGACAGTAGGTATAAATCCTGGTACCACTGCTAGTGGCTCTACAGTCTGCCCCAGCCATACAGCTGTCACCCATATTTGATGTGGGAGTGATTTCTTATTAATAAAGAAACGCCTAGGCCCATTGATAGGCCAACCCTTAGGTGGGTGGGAGTAAACAGAACAGAATGCTGGGAGAAAGAAGCTGAGTGAGGAGTCGACCATGATTCTCCTACTCCAGGCAGCCGCAGGTTAAGATCATTCCTGGTAAGCCAGCTTGTGGGCTACACAGATGATTAGAAATGAGTTAGGTCAATATGTAAGAGCTAGCCAATAATGGGCCAGGCAGTGTTTAAAAGAATACAGAAGTTTCCGTGTAATTATTTCGGGTAAAGCTAGCCGTGCGGACTGGCGCTGGGGTGCTGGGGACGCAGCCTTGCCACTCCTTTCTTACTACACATATTGAGAGTGTCTGCTGATTTGGTCCTATGCTGGTTTCTTCCTGTTTGGCTGCAGTTGGTGAGCTCCCATTAGGACAGGTAACCTGCTTACTTGGGTTTCTCCAACATGGTCTTGACCCCTTTGTTTATATTCTCACTCCCCTCCCACTCTTCAACTGGGCTTTGGAAATTCAGTCCAGTGCTCTGTATGAGTCTGCCTCTGTTTCCATTATTACTGGATGAAAGTTCTTATGTTCAATCTGACTAAAGGGAAACAACCACCGTCACCCTTTCCTCTATTGCTTAGGTTATGGCTGGATCATCCTTGTGGATTCCTGGGAATTTCTTTGTGTCAGATTTGTTGCTAGTTCCATAATAGCTCCCTCAATAAAAAGTATCTCTTTCCTTGATCTCATCTCTGTCCTTTCTTCCATCCGGAATATCCCATTCCCTCAAGTTCTCATCCACTCCCCCACCCCTTCTCCACTCTTCTTCCCTTCCAGTCTCCTTTGTTCTCTCACTCCATGCTTCCAGTTTTGTCAGACGATCTTTATATATATTTCATGTGTTGTTACTTAGTTCTCTCTGGCCATGGACTACATGCTCATTCTTGCTTTACAGTTAGTATCCACTTATGAGTGAGTACATACCAAGTTCATCTTTCTGGGTCTGGGATTTCCTCACTCAGGATGGTTTTATCTAGTTCCATCCATGTGCCATGCAAATTTCAAGGTGTCGGTTTTTTTTTTTCTGGCTGAGTAGTGCTCCATTGTATAAATGCATCACATTTCCTTTATCCATTCTATCAGCTGGGGGTCATCCAGGTTGTTTCCATGTTCTGGCTATTAAAAATAATCCTGCAATGAATCTAGTTGAACAAATGTCCTGTAATATGATTGGAGCATCTTTTGAGTATATTTCCTGAGTTATTGCTGGGCTCTGAGGTAAGTTGATTCCCAATTTTCAGAGAACCTGCCATACTGATGTTCCAAGAGTGGTTGTGCACAAATTTGCATTCCCATCAGCAATGGAGAAGTGTGTACCCTTACACCACATCCATTTCAGCATAAACTATCATTGATGTTTTTGGTCTTATCCACTTTGACTGGTTTAAAGAGTCATTTTGATTTGCATTTCCCTGATGGCTAAGGATGTTGAACATTTTCTGAAGTATCTTTCGACCATTTGAGATTCTTCTGTTAAAGAATTCTTTGTTTAGTTCTGTACCCCATTTTTAAATTGTATTGTTTAGAATTTGATGCCTCTATCTTCTTGAGTTCTTTACATGTTTTGGAGATCAGTTCAATGTCTGATGTGCTGGGGTTGATGAAGGTATTTTAGCATTCAGTAGGCTGCCTTATTTTTTTGTTTTATTCACTGTGTCATTTGCTTTACAAAACTACAGTTTCCGGGGATCCCATTTATTTATTGTTGCTCTCTCAGTGTCTGTGCTACTGGTGTTATATTTAGGGAAGTTGTATCTTGTGTTCATGCATTTAAGGCTACTTCCTAATTTTATCATCTTTCAGGTTCAGTGTGTTCCAGATGTATATTGAGGTCTTTAATCCAAGATTTGCACTTGAGTTTTTATCCATAGGGATAGGTATGGTATATTTGCATTCTTCTACATATTGACATACAGTTAGGCCAGTATCACTTGTTGAAGATTCTTTCTTTTTCCATTGTGTAATTTTAGCTTCTTTGTCAAAAATCAGGTGTTCATAGGTGTGTGGATTAATATCTGGGTTTTTGATTTGATTTCATTCATCAACCTTAGCGAAAATCGACTCATAAAAAATCTCACACTAGTCTCAAAATTGAGTATAATAGAGGAATTATTTATTTAGGGATAGACTCACAGATAACAGTCCTCCCAAACTGAATGGGGAAAGAGCAATCCCAAATCCTGCAGCCAGGGAAGAGAGAGGCTGGACCTCTTGCTTTACATTGGCATATATAGTATAAGAGGTCACATCCAAGTGGTTGGGTAACTTAAAGACTACTGGTTGTAGAAATTCCTACTGCACTTCCTCCTTTTGTTTTTAAATAAGAAAGTTCTAATCCTAATACAAAATTATATACAATAAGAACAAATATCAAGGTATAAAAAATATAATTACAACCAGCATAAACAATATCAAGCAAGAAATGTGACAAACATTTCAATAATTATTCTATAATAATAAATTTAAGTCTTATAAAATTAATAACTCTTGATCGTCATAAGAGAAGTAACTACCAACTATTTTAGTCTTCAACTCCAACAAAGACCCGAGAAAGGAAGTAATATTACTTCATGAAGCAGGAAATGCAATCAAGCAACTTCCAAAACTGGCGACCCATATGGGATCGGATGTGTGCTATGTATATAAGACAAAGTTTATTCCTGGTTTATGTCTTGCACCTGGATACCAATTTTAAGTCAATTCTGTATCATCTGGTATAAATTCACCCAAAAGTGATAGAATTAACCTTGAGGAAAGAGTAAACTATATGGATCCTTCCCTGCAGGGTGGCAGTGTTTGGTTATAGAAAGAACAAAGTAGGGACATTTCTTATAATCTCCTTAAAGCTTGTTTCCAAGTAATAGAAAACTCTTTCTTTAAACCCTTGTTATTGAAATGATGTTTCTTATGGAATTCTGAGGCCTTCCAACACACTTCCAATCAGTAATTGATCAATTTCTGCATTACCTTTTTATGAAGGACCTGGCAGACCCATATGGAATCAGATGTTTGTTTGGTGTGTGGAACAAAGCCCCTAATCCTGATTATATCTTGAATATGGATAAATAATGAAGACAATTCTGTATCATCTGATATAAATTCAGTGCTTTAAAATATACAAGACAATTTCTTTCTTGCATATTGTAAATCAATAACTATATTGAGAGGTTCTTTAAAAATCCCCTTAGTGCCATGAGAATAACACAAAATTCTGCCTTTGGACAGAATTATAAGGGATTTTTCTGCACCTTCTGCATAAATCTTCTGACTTATTATCTGCTTTTCCTGATTTCTTGCATCATTATAGACTATATGGGCTCCAGTTATTGTATGTCTTGTACGATGCAGGGAAGGATTCAAGTAGTTCTCTTTTCTAAGATTAATTCTATTACTTTTGGGATAATTGCTATTAATCTCTCCTAAAAATTTAGTGTGCATGCTCTTTGGCATGGTTCATTGTCTTCCCATAATTTTT
>CAWTZC010000390.1:0-25998 GCA_963919715.1 Microtus obscurus | reverse complement strand
AGCCAGTTTTCCCTCAAAATTCTGTTGTTGTATGCCCAAAAGTGAAAAGCAAAGAACGCTGGCAGTTTGTGCTCAGAGTTGGGATTTAGCTTCAGTTCCAATGATGTCTTCGCTTCACTGTGACCACAGTGCATTTCCATGGTGTTGTAGGGATAGCTGCTAGTTGGTTTCTGGCCACCCTGGCTAGCTTAGCCCTAAAACAACCACACAGAAATTGTATTAATTAAATCACTACTTGGCCCATTAGCTCTAGCCTCTTATTGGCTAACTCTCACATCTTTATTTAACCCATTTCTATTAATCTGTGTATCGCCATGTGGCAGTGGCTTACCAGGTAATATTCCCAGCGTCTGTCTCTGGCGGATCCATGGCGTCTCTCTCTGACTCCCATCAATCAGTTCTGTTTTCTGTGCCTACATAAGTTCTGCCATATCTGGCCAAAGCAGTTTCTTTATTCATCAACCAATACAAGTAACACACAGAGGGGACACCCACATCACCATGGTGTGCAAATCAAGACGAAAAGCAAACATTTTGAGGTCAAAACCAGAAGGCTCAGTCTAGTGATATAAATATAACAACCAACCCTATTTTCTCCCTGGCAATTTTGTCTACTTCCCATAGCCAAGAGGATAATTATCTGTTTTTCCTTGGGTTCCTTCTTATTTAGCTTCTTTGGGTTCACCAGTTATAGACTCTGTGACCATTATTTATGGCTAGAAACCAATTATGAGTGAGTACATCCCATGTTCATCTTTTTGGGTCTGGGTTACCTCACTCAGGATAGTGTTTTCTATTTCCATCCATTTGCATGCAAAATTTGAGAAGTCATTGTTTTTTACCGCAGCGTAGTACTCTAATGTGTATATATTCCACACTTTCTTCATCCATTCTTCCATTGAAGGGCATCTAGGTTGTTTCCAGGTTCTGGCTATTACAAATAATACTGCTATGAACATAGTTGAACAAATGCTTTTGTCATATGATAGGGAATCTCTTGGGTATATTCCCAAGAGTGGTATTGCTGGGTCCAGGGGTAGGTTGATCCCGAATTTCCTGAGAAACTGAAATACTGATTTCCAAAGTGGTTGCACAAGAGAGCATTCCCACCAGCAATGGATGAGGGTACCCCTTTCTCCACAGCCTCTCCAGCAAAGGCTTGTGGGTGGGGTGGGATGGGGATAAGGGGGGATGGGGAGAGAAAAATGAGAAGGGGAGGACTGGGGGATCTTGGAAACAGGATGACTGGGGTGAAAGAAGGTTGGATAGGGGAGCATGGAAGCACAATTCTTAGTTAAGGGAGCCACCTAAGGGTTGGCAAGAGACTTGAAACTAGAGTGGCTCCCAGGAGCCCAAGGCGAATGTCCCCAGATAGTTCCTTGGGCAGCTGAGGATAGGGAACCTGAAATGACCTTATCCTATAGCAATACTGACGATTATCTTGCATATCACCATAGATCCTTCATATGGTTATGGATCGAGATAGAGACAGAGACCCACACTGGAGCACCGGACTGAGCTCCCAAGGTCCCAATGAGGAGCGGAAGGAGGGAGAACATGAGCAAAGAATTCGGGACCATGAGGGGTGCACCCACCCACAGAGACAGTAGGGCTGATTTATTTGGAGCTCACCAAGGCCAGAAGGACTGTGACTGAAAAAGCATAGGATAAAACCGGACTCTCTGAACATGGCGAACAATGAGGGTTGATGAGAAGCCAAGGACAATGGCACGGGGTTTTGATCCTACTTCATGTTCTGGCTTTGTGGGAGCCTAGCCAGTTTGGATGTTCACCTTCCTAGACATGGACAGAGGGGGAGGGACCTTGGACTTTCCATAGGGCAGGGAACCCTGATTGCTCTTTGGCCTAGCCAGTTTGGATGTTCACCTTCCTAGACATGGACGTGGGGGGGGGGGGGGGGACCTTGGACTTTCCATAGGGCAGGGAACCCTGATTGCTCTTTGGACGGGAGAGTGAAGGGGAGAGGAGTGGGGGGGGGAGAAGGGTGAGAGGAGGGGGAGGGAAATGGGAGGCTGGGAGGAGGCGGGAATTTTTTTTCCCTTTTCTCAATTAAAAAAAAAAAAAAAAACCCTAACTCTGAACTCTGTTGAGGAGAGGGGGTACACAACAAGAATATATCCCATATGCAGAGTATGCTATTTCCACAACTGAGAATACAACCAAAGACTTTTGTTTGTCACTGACATATTCATACTGTTTTTGCCTCTGAGCAGTCCACATGTGATATAAAATGGACATCAGATAAATTGGTCATTGTTCTGAATTCCTGAGTCATGCAAATGCTTACAACACTAAACAATGGTAGAAAGTTGTACGTGGGGAGACAAGGCCAGGGTTAGGAAGGCTTTGTACTTGGGAACAATGAAAGAGGTTTTTGTGTGTTTGTTTCTTAGTTGGTTGGTTTGATTTGGTTTGGTTTTGGTTTTCTATCTGTGGTTGCACATGGCATATAAAATAGAATTAGGACTTTTTCATATCCAAAAAAAGAAGCTATGCATCATTGCAGAAGACTAAATGTTTACAGAATCAGAACGAAATGTTTTCACAGTAAATGAGGCCAAAATAGCCTTGAAGTTTGGAATTAAACAGAACATTTGTTTAAAAAAAATGTTCATTTCCATTGCTAATCTCAAAAAGATTATGCTGGGACTTTATCCTTTTTTATACCAGAAAGGTAAGGAGACAGCCGGAACATAGAAAACAAAACCCCTGACTCATACCGATGAAGGACAATTCAGTGGATGTGCAGAACTTTCTCTAAAATGTAACCTTTCATTCCTTCAGCCACTTCTACATAAAGAGTCACTCTGGAATTTTGATCCCTTCCCCTAGAAGTATGATTGATCTAAGTGAGCTAAAAGTTAGCAGCTGTCTCTAACTTAATACCAGCAAAGGCACCAGTGTCTCTGAACCCTCCCTTGGTTTTTTCATCAGCTCTTCTTTTCCACACTAGTTACTGATTTGCCTGGATCTTTCTTTTTCACTTTCTCCTCCTATAATTATTCCTTTTCAGCCTCCCCTTCCTTTCCTCCCATATCTCTCTCTATGAAGACCAAGCTAGCCCATAAATCACTGTGTATCTTCAGCTGGCTTTGAACTCTCAGCCTTGTGAATGCTGGGATTACATGTCTTCTTTAAGTAAACATTTCTTATAAATTATTTCATATTCTATGGATTCCAGTGATGCTGACATAGGAGTATTGACTATCCCCAGATCTTCGTTTGCTCCTCAAAAGCCACTTCTGAGTCCCAGGAATGTATAGACAAGTGTCTTCAAAGCATCATGACCTGAAATGCAACTTAAAGAAACTAAACCCATGAAAATAAAGCTAAAATCTGATATTTTCCTCCCAAACCAGCCCCTTTTTTATTTTTGACCTGAACTGATTATAACACAGTCCACCAAGTCTCCAATGAAAGACTTCTTTTCCCTCAGATGCACCCTGTTGGATGCAGTCAGTACCACAGCATGGAAACTACTCTAAATCTGTCACTTCCATTAGAGTTTAATTTTCATCACAACCAATGTGGGAGATCCCACTGTTACCTCTACTTAAGAGGCTAGAAGACTGAATCTCATCTGAGCTTTTCAATTCACCCTGAATTATATGCTTAGAATGTGGTAGAAACAATGTTGGAGTCAAGCCTCTCTGATCACCCAATATTGCACTACCCTTCTATAAAGTTGATCAGCCCTACTGGTATAAGCCTCTTGATTTCCTCTCCCATCCCTACCACCACTATCATGTCATATAAAGCTAGTTATTACTTCCCACACAGAGAAGTAAAGAAAATTTTTAACTGGCTTGTCTGTCCCAGGCCTTATCTTTGGGGCCACCAACCAGCTCCTAAATCATGACATGGAGACGTCTTAATAGTTTTAGATGCTAAGCCTAGTTCAGGCATTCAAAAGCTTGGTGATCATTATTTGTAGTGTCATCCTGCTGTGTTTATGCCCTAATTTAGCCCCCTTCAGACTGAAATATATAGAACTACATTTAAAACAGGTCATGGATTTCCACTTTATATGAAAGATAATAAATAACCGAAATTTTATCAGATATAATGAAAGTCACATGTTATAACCAGAAACTGCTTGTTCATTTCCCAGTTGCCCAGACCCAAATAATAACACAGAAACAATATTAATTACAACCTCCTTTCCAAAATAAAATATCCTTAGACTCAAACTTTAAGTAAAATATATACTCTGGTTTAATTTAGCAGTCCCCAGAATCAAATGTCTCTCTTCCATCAAAAATTCAAAGAAAGCACAATATATATATATATATATATATATATATATATATATATATATATATATATATATATATAAAACCTAGACTCTTTGTGTATAGTACATCTTTACATGGCTTATTTTTCTTTACTCCTCTAATCTATGACTGTCTGTACTCTTTTATATTACTTTTATTGTCGCTTAAAGACTTTGTTTTATTTCTTAAAACTATTTCCTTTTATAGCTATCTATTCTCTTTTTCTTCTCTCTACAAAGCCTACATACAGTTATCCAACACTGTGACCATTCAGAGGTCTTTTTCATCTGAATCTGTCTTTATTCCATATCTCTGATCATTTTCTAACCAGGAACACTTTTTTTTTAAATGCTAAGTGCGCATGAATGACTAAGACCAACTCCATGGCCCTGCCTTTGGCTCTGTCCCATCCAACATGGTGGAGGCTTGTTCACTGTCTCGGCTAGCCATGCTCACTCTCCCCCCAGATCCAAGTACACAACAGATCTATGTTGTCATTAAGCAACTAGTAGCACATTGCTCACAAACCCCATTTAAATGCAGGATCTCCCAAAAGAGCCAGATTTCATGCTCGCAGCATGAACCAGGAAGCTGGCTCTTAAAGAAGCTGCACAGTTTTTGCTGCTAATGCTGAGTCAGAAAACCTCTTAAAGGAGCTGCTTGTCTGCTAGCTTCCAGTAAATCAAGCCTATCTGAAAAAAAAAAAATGCAGCTACTAAAAAGCTGCACTTAACTCCTCTTTTTGTGAGTCTAGAATCCTGTTTTTTTCCTAAACTTTTTCTAAGTCTTATGTGGATCCATGCCCCAGACGGTGGGCACCATTTTTTTTTCCTAAATGCTAAGCAGACATGGCTAAGACCAGCTCCATAGCCCTGCCTGTTGGCTCTGCCCCGCCCAACATGGCAGAGGCATATTTACTGTCTCTGCTAAACATACTCATGTGTCACCTATTAGAGTTCAATATATCTGAGTGAGAAAGACAAGAAACCATGAAAAGATAAAGGACTTGGTTTCATTTTCCTAGAACATTTAGGGAAGGCATGCTAAACCTTGTAGCCCAGCTGTTGGCATACTATGATGTCTGACTCAGTACACACATTTTTGTGCTGTATGTTTGATGGTGTCTGAATAACCTAGAAAGCAGCAATCAGGATGGAGACTATTTTATAAATGTGGAACTACTTGGTATTTTTCTGAGCAAGAGAACTGGTTGTCTTGACTTGAGCCTTGTAATACGTCACTCTATTACACGGAAATGAGGAATGAGGCAGCCTCCCATTGAGGGCTGTTTGTTTCCTGTCACAAAGATTTTCTTAAATAATGAGGTCCTCAAGTGAGTTTGGCTGTTTATTCCCAAGAGCAAACTTAGTAGACACTTAGTTTCCATCTTAGTCACCTGTGAAAACCAGAGATCTGGAAACACAACACATATTGTTTGAATGCAAAACAACAGGAAGCGATGTTTGTATTTTCAAAATATGATACTTGATCATTTCATACATTCAAGGTGTGTTTTACATATTCCTTCTTGCTTCTTCATCTTCTCTCTTCTCTCAAGCCTAGATTTCTCCACCTATTTATTCTATCCACTTGACAGCCCCACCTCTCTCTCTCTCTCTCTCTCTCTCTCTCTCTCTCTCTCTCTCTCTCTTTCTCTCTCCTGCCTAGCTATTGGCCGTTTAGCTCTTTATTAGACCAATGAGGTGATTTAAACAGGAAAAGTAACACAAGTTTACAGAGTTAAACAAATGCAAAGTAAAAGATTACAATACATCTTTGCACCATTAAACAAATATTCCACAGTATAAACAAATGTAACACATCTTAAACTAATATCTCACAACATCAGGGGGTTACATTTCCCCTCCTTATCACACTATTTCACATCATTGTTTTTAAGTAAAATATAGTTACATCCTCCCCCCCCCCTTTCCTTTTCTCCATCCAACCCTAGATAAAATTGCTAGTTATGCTTCTCATGTCTGGGGTAAAGGCAATGCAGTCTAAGCAGACTGTAGGCACCTCCAAGGACACAGAGCAAGTCTGATTCCCTCTTTACTCTATTTTGTGTAATCCCCTTTGCCAAGGAGGAAGGCTGCCTGTGTCTGAAATGGGCTGTTTGCTCTTAGTTTAGTTGAACAGGGATGCCAAGAGACAACAGCAGTCTTTGGCTATTCCAGGAGCAAAGGGGCAGTCTTCAAGGGACTGCTTCCTCATATGACCCCTCCTCAGTCATCTCCTGAATTGGTATGTGATGCTAGCAGATATTTAACTCCCTGGGAGAGAGCTTGTGTCATGAGCCTACTCTTTAACTAGGAAGCAAATTTCTCTTTGTCTCTCTCCTCCCTCCCTCCTTTCCCCTCCTATTTTCTCTCTGTGTCTCTTTTGTGTACTTGTTCTTCTTCTCTCTGTATATGTATCTGTGTGTCTGTGTGTATGTCTGTCTTAATTTGTGTCCATATATATCTGTGTATGCATGTGTTTGTACATGCATATGTTTTTATAATACCACTCATGTCAAAACATGTGATTCGTACTCAGTGAGATGAAGCCCAGAACAGTTACAATAGCTGTTTGTGGGAGGATGCCTCCCTTTCCTCTATCATCTCTAAGCTGGCAGGGCCTGAAGACGGAGCTACTGGGGAACATTTCGCTTGTTTTCCTCTTGGGAAAGAGTATTCCTGCATGAGAATAAAAACAATGCAAAACTGCTATACAGGAAGCTTGTATGTATGTCTAATGGTTTTAATAAAAGATTAACTCAGACAAGAGAAGAAACTGGTGCAAAACTCAGTGTCATTTCATGGGTTGCCAGTCACCTTTCCTGGCATGGATGCCCCCAGTGTGAACTGGACAAGGACAGCAATGCCAGAGCCTCTAACCACACTGCTGCATTAACAACAGTGCAGTGTTTAAAGTTTCACGCAAAATAAATAAATATTAGGAGTTGAAGAGATGGCTCAGCGGGTTAACTTCTTGCTATTCTTTCAGAGAACTGGAGCTCAATTCCCAGTATATATACCTACCAGGTGGCTTACAGTTCCAGCTCCAGATCTCATGCCTGTGGTCTTCAGTGGTACCTGTACTGACATATACATACCCACAAACAGAAAGACATGCATACAAATAATTTAAAAATCATACCAAAAATATTAAAAGATTTTTTCAATAAATTACAGCTGTGATAGCTTTATTCTTGGTCATGAAAGCTAACAGCTGAAAAGACTTTTGAGAAAACTGTGATGACTTAGGGCTTTGACAGCTGAATGCTAAGCAAGAGATGCTCTGTGGACTGAGTTGCTCATGACGTCCAAGTTGCAGTGCACTCTGCTGGGCAGGCCTCCTTCTGCCATGTCTTTGGTACTCTATTTCCCTTCTATGACCTGCTCACTACAATTTTTCTCTTATCTGTAGTGCTTCAGAAGCACAGAAGTGATAGCAACATGTTCAAGATTACATGGGGAAAAAAATAGAAGTCATACATTAAACTGGGTTGATTCCAAAGTCTCTGTTCAGTTCACGAGGTTTGAACCTCTGATATAAACTTTGAGGAATTGCAGTTAAGTGTTTGTTATGCAGTCATGAAAGCTGAGAATGCTCTTCTTATAATAATAATTAGGGAGGAACTAAGTTATATAACAATATGTTATTAAATTTTGTGCCACACGCATAAAATACATTGAAAGGAAATATACTAAAAGGTTAATAATAATACTGTCTCTGTAATTAAGTTGTGGATGATTTCTTATTACATTTGCCATATGTCACTGTATAAGCAAGTTACTTTCCTGTAAGCATTCCTTACATTTACAAATTTATAAAAACAAAATGATACTGCATCCATTCATCCAACAAACATTTACTGACTACCTACTTAAAGTTAGGTGCCTGTTCATCACCCTTAACTCAGCCAAAAGCCTAGCAAGCCTACCATAGAGGCATGGCTGCAAGATGCAAGTGTCCTATGGGAGATTTAACTAGACATGGCATGGGGGCTTAATGTTCTGCTGTTGCTAAACCTCCTTAATCACAGAGTGGCATCTTTTGTATTCTATGTGTATCCCCCCTCTCTCTCATCTATCTATCTATCTATCTATCTATCTATCTATCTATCTATCTATCTATCTATCTATCTATCCATCATCCCTCCCTGAGTGTGTACATATGGGAAGGGTAGAGTACACCCTCCTGAGTGAGTCATCCTTTCTCCTTGTTTGACACAGGTCTCTTGGCCCTTTACTGCTTCTGTGTGTCAGAATAGCTGACATGGCAAGAGCTTTACTCACTGAGCCATATCCCCAGCCTAGAGAAGCATTTCTTAATCCTTATAGAAAAGGAGATTGGAAACTTAGAAAACATTTTTTAAGTAGCAACAAAATTACCTAATTTTTACTAAGCACAATAAAATTGCCTACCTTTTTCTTTCAGATAAATGAAAAGTATAAATGTTTTGATTGGAACATAAGACTTGATTGTGGAGTTGGAATTAAATATAGATACACAAGATTGTAATTCTATGGGAAAGTATTTCAATATTTTCAGAGACTACAATCACGATCAGTTGACTGGAGTTGCCTTTTATCTCTCTGGTATGGGCTCAGCAATTCTTCAAGCTTAGTAAAAGACAGACTTGTTCTTGCCATCTTGGTTCTTTTTTTTTTTTCTACCTGGTCAGTAGGGATTTGTCTTGCTTGGTTTAAAGCAAAAGTGAAATGTTAACCACTGTCCAAAGGCATCCCTCTGAATGTAGCTTCCGTAATGTTGATAGGTACAGAGCGAGGATCAGACTGACAAAATGGGGAAGCTCCTGGCACTCTGTGTGACAATGACAAGCATCAACAGGGGCAGGCTGAGTGACCAGCACAGAGGGGCTGAGTGGCCTCCAGCAGCAGCGTCAGGAAGATCAAGACGTAGTTGTCAAGAGCCCTAGGAAGCAAGAGGCATTCACAGACAGGAAGCAATGAACAGAGCCTGAGCCGCCAAGCTCCCCATCATTTTGTAGAAGACATGACATTTGCCTGCTGTTTGGGATTTTCCTCCTTTCTAGACTTTTGCTGTATCTGCTCTCAGCTGTTTCAGACTGCAAGCATTTTCCTCTCTGGGGATTTGACCTGTGCACCTTTCAAAGCTTGGGATAAGCCTTGTGCTCTTCTCCACACTGAGAGTAGAAACGATGAAGATTAGTTCACAAGGAAGAATAAGGAGCAAAAAGATAGGAGGTCAGTCTGTAAGTCACAAAGGAGGTGAACTGATCCCTATATTTCTTCCTGGTAAAAGAGGAGGAAGAAAAGGAGGAGGAGGAAGAGGAGGAAGGAGTTCTACAGATCTCCATCCCATCCCAGGCACAAAGTGATCATTTCTCTAAATATGGACTGAAAACAGCCTTTGCCAAGTCCTGACTGCAGCTCCTGCAACAACCCAATATACTGCACCCCGCCATCCTGACAAGAACTGAGTGTGACATAAGGCATTAACTAGGGGAGTTCTACATTATGCTAATCTCTGTGTGCAGCCAGAAGACCAGGCCGGGAAAGTCATTGCTCTGCAACCCTGGAACTGCTGGACTGGAAGGGACTTCATTGTTCCTACAACAGGTGACAAAGCTCCTGCAGCTTCACCCTCATGCAGAAATCAATGTGATCATTTGCTGAGATTGTTTCTCCATGTCTGTATCTCAGGGAGCTTTGTTACTGAAATTCAAAAAGAAAACAAAATTTTTGTACTATAAGGTTCAAGAACTTAACACTCTCTTCTTTTCATTAAAATAACTGTTCTCACAATGAAATTTTTATTAGCTTGAATTGTCTTAGAATCACTTGAATTCTGTTATTTTACAAGAGACTATTTTAATATATTGTCATTTTCAAAAAGCTAGGGATTCGTTGTAAACAATACACCCCAGGTTGGATAAAGGGTTACATGTATTTATCCAATATATTCCACCCTTGCAAGATGAAGAGGCATTATTTTTAACACTCCACAACATGTTCACTGAATGGAGGCTTGAATTAGGGTGCTCATTCATGCTGTTGATAACAGGTAGCAGAAAGGGCCACACTGCTATGCTTCCCTGATTTAGTGTAGTGATGGGCGGGTGATTCTTTCCTCTAGTTTACACATTTGCTTTCTGTCATGGCTCTCACGGTCATCTGTCACACACGCATTACCCTTTATCACATTAATGTTCTTGTCAGATTCTGGCTGCAGAACCATTTCATACAGAAGTGGTTTAAAAAAAATGAAAAACACTAGAGATGGGAGATGGCTAACCTTGACTGTAAGCTGTATGGGATCTGGAATAGCATAGAAAATATATACACATAAGTATGTATATGTATGTGCATGTATATTGTATGTATATGTGTGCCTGTGTGTATTAATGTGTGTGTGTAAGAGCATTTCCAGAGAGGATTAACCGAGAGTGAAACACCTGCCCTCAAAGTGGGCAGCACCTTCTACCAAGTAGCCCAAATACAAAAAGAACCAAAGAAAATACAGGCATGCTTGCCTGTCTTCTTGTCTTCCAGTGGGTGTGTGTTAATCACTGATGTTGCTATCCTTTGCTGATGTCAGATCAGAGTTTTCCCGGCTTTCCAGCATGATCTGAAGACCATTGACTCTTCTAGGATCTCCAAGCCTGCAGCACCAGATGGGGACTCATGAGGCATCCAGTAGCAGGGATTAAGTAGCTACCGGGAAATCAGCCTCTCCAAAACACAGATCTCTTCAATACACAGAGGGTCACTGTTGGACCTAGTCCCCATCATATAAGCCAAAATAATAAATACCCATTTGTGTGTGTGTGTGTGTGTGTGTGTGTGTGTGTGTGTGTGTGTTTTCTCTCAGTTTTTTTTCTTTTTTGGGAACCCTGCCTAACAAAACAATACTGAGTCAGAAGAAAATATGCTTACTCTTGGGCCTCCTTTAGGCTCCTCACCCATGTACTGGAAGCATTAATTTCTCCTATCCAATATACTGCTAACAATACAGCTATATAGATATCAGTTACACTGAATGGGTTGTACTAGTAATCCAAAGAGGATCTGAAGCGCACAGGGTTTGGGCATCTTCTGATTTGGGAACCCCTGGATGTCACAGAATCAGCCCTAAGGGTGTTGAGGATAATCTTGCTCACTTTCATGGGGCAGTCCTTATGAGCCAACCATTCAGGATCCCCAACTGAGGTCACAAACTCTTACAACTTGATAAACATAAAATTTTTAATATAAATATGATATTCTTTGGGGGGATTTATGTACAGTATTGTATTATTTTATTTGAACAATCTATAATACTTCACTTCATTGAAATAAATTATTTTAATAAATGGCTTCAATTTAATTACATTTCTATTATTGCTTTATGATCAGAGCACAAGCTTCATTCTAGGAGAATGCCATCCAATTTCTAAGAAAAAGTAGTGGGAAAACAGAGTCAAGAACCACAGTATCTCTAAACAGCCAGTCTTCACGCCTTTAATCTCAACACTCAGGAGACAGAGGCAGGTGGATCTCTATGAGTTCGAGGCTAGCCTGGTCTACAAGAGCTAGTTCCAGGACAGAATCCAAAGCTACAGAGAAACCCTGTCTCGAAAAACAAAAACAAAAAATAATCTTTAAGCTATCAATTCACTTTATCTCCTTTGTATTTTTGTTCTGTTTATGTGTTGTGTAGGGGAGGCAGACATACAATCAGAATCAGGACAACTTTCAGGTTTTGGTTCTCTCCTTCCACCATGTGGGTCCAGTGGGTCCTAGTGACAAAGGTCACTAGGCTTAGCAGCAAGAGGCTTTAGCCACTGATCCCTCTTGCTGTCCCTCAAGGGCACATCTGATGTCACAGAATGGACTAATGATAAAAAAAAGAAAATACAATCAAGATGTAGCCGTGAAAAGGTGGAGTGGGTGTTTCTGTTGTTAGCACAAGTCCATTGCCCACACTGATGTATTTTCATACGTGTAGCTCATTCCCATGTGTGCACGAGGCACTTTGTTCACAACTGTGTACCTTGTACTATGTTCACACGTTTGTACCATACAGTTTGTTCATGTGTGTGCACTGTGTACTTCCTGCTCGTTGTGTACCACATACTTTGTTCACATGTGTACCATGTAATTTATTCACCTGTGTATCATGCACTTCCTCACATGTGTGCACCATGCACTTCAGTCACATGTACAGCTTGACATTTATTCACATGTATGCATGTTTCTCATTTATATATACACCACTCATTTCATTCACATGTGCAACATGCTTTTTCACATATGTGCAGTGCACATCGTTCACATATGTAGCACATACTTCATTCACATGTGTGTGCTTCAGTCAAAGGTGTGAACTATGCACTTAATTTATGTTTGTGTGTCATGAACTTAAGTCATAGGTGCACATGGCATGTGTTGTCCATGTTTACCCTCATCAACCTGTCTCATCCTTCTCCTCTATTTTTCCTTCCTCTCCCCAAATGGCACCCTTTCTACTTTACCCCATGAATATGCAATTAGCATAGAAACAGCATTTTGAGACAGGGTCGCGCTATGTAGCCCTAAATGGCTTGGAACTTGCTCTATTCACAAGCCTGGCTTCAAATTCACAGAGATCTGATGGCCTCTGCCTCCAAGGTGTGGGAAGTAAAAAGAAGCATCACCACAACCAGTCCCCTTTCCATTTGTATTTTTACCCTAAACTGCATAGGACATGGAGTTTTGTCTTTGTAAGTCTGAACATGGAGAAGAGTCTTGGGGAAGCTTGCCGCTTTCATTGGTGGCTTGCTCTTCTTGTTCAGAGAAAGGGAATGTTACCAAATGTCTACTGTTTCCTCCTCATATCAAAGTGGCCATGGTTGCTATCATACTGACACTGATCTCAGTGGGCCGGCCACTCATGCCACCAACGGGTGGGAAGGGCAGCAAACGTTCTTCGCTGCCGTCAGCACCTCCCAGCCCAGCAGCTAATCCAGAAGAGACCTTTCCTGCCAGGGCCACTGGCGCGGGCACTGATTTGCACCCACTGACACCACGACAGCTAATTCACCCTTACGACCTGTCAGCTTCCACTCGGGTCACTTTAACTCTGCCTCCTCTGTGACATGGATCTGCCTTTAAAACAGTGATGACCCGGAAAGCAGCCCTCCTGGGGCTCAGCTGTGATTATAGTCTGTCACAGACCCGAAGGAGGTATAAATACAAGCGGACACTGAGATCCCACCAGGGACAAGGCTTAGGAGCCCTTGTGTCAAATGACTTGCTTACTCGCTCTAAGAAGCAATTCTCTATTTTTCCTTTACCTACAAAAGCACCTGATGAGGGGAGCAGTTACCAAAAGGAGGACGAGAAGCTCTCAGCCATTAGCCAAGCAATTTTCCAAGTTACCTCTGATGTGAGGCACTAAAACCGAGCACACACATCGAAGTGAATGGTAATTGGAACACTAAGTGATTTGAACAGTGATAATTGGTGTGTCATTGCTCAATATAAGCAAAAGGGAATGCATAACTAGGAATAATTCTGTCCTAACCATATGAATTTCCCATACATTAAGCAATGAAGGCTACAATTACCCACAGTACTGGAGCCCCTGGCACCTCAATTACATACGTTCTCTTCCACACAGTTCCAATTTCTACTCTCTGCTCACAGTTAACTTTCTCACAATTTTTTAAATGGAAGTCCATTCTGCCAGCAGTCCTATATATACAATTTGGTAAGGAAATAGTGATCTTGGCCTAAAGCCAGTCACCATCTTAGGCTGGCCTGAAAATAATCATGCTGAAAACTAATTCTCACCTTGTCTTCCACGGAAAAGACTGACACAAAGCAACTTCATCTCCACCCACCGGCACACTCACCCACAGACTGACACACCCCATGCAGGCATTAATCCACGCAGAGAGATACAGCACTGACAGATAGCTCCTCCCACAGCCAGACATTCATTCTTGACAGGTACGCTACAAACTGCGTTGTATTTTTGTTTGATGAAAATGTGTCTCGGGTTATCCAGGCTGGCCATCTTAAACTTCCTAAGTAGCTGAAGCTAAACCTGATCTTTCTGCCTGGACTTCCTAAGTCAGGCATTACAGCATTACAGGTTGTCCCCCACGCCTGGCACAGCACACATCATATCGAAACATGGGGAGACAGTAGCACCCGACTACATGCAGCTAAACGAGCACATGTTTCTCTGGATTACTTCCAGGGCTCACTGCTCCCATGAAATTAAAGTTATATATCACAGACAAATTGCCAGTGATCATATAACCCAGACAACACAATGTAGAAGACCCCTACACACACACACACACACACCTCTAAGGTTTTCTGTGTATTTCCTAGCCCTTCACTACAGCACCACCTGTGTATCATTGCTGGTGTTTCCAAATGCATTAATTCCTCTCTATACTTGCCTTTCTTCTAAAATGTCTTCAGTATGTGGGAAGGGACAAAATTAGCGAGCTCCTGATCACCGTGTCTTACCTAGGAGGACTAGGAGGACTGTGTAAGGTGGGCAGAGAACAGCAAGAAGCAAACTCCTGATTAGTCCTAGAAACAAAACGTCCAGGATGAAACAGTGCTAAGTTTGTTCATAGCCCACGCTTTCATCAAGAA
Source organism: Microtus obscurus (assembly GCA_963919715.1). Lineage (NCBI taxonomy): Eukaryota > Metazoa > Chordata > Mammalia > Rodentia > Cricetidae > Microtus > Microtus obscurus. The sequence continues at coordinate 11,093 of CAWTZC010000390.1, read as the reverse complement.
ATTTCTATATCTATTTGCTTTTCTAAAACTGCTTCCTATAATCAGAAAGTTCCTGTCAAGATATAGTTTGTTTCATATATATATATGAAATATATATATTACAAAGAACATGAGCTATAGCAACAGAAAGAGAAAATATACATATTCAGTTCTACACACATATGCACAAAAGGAAATGATGAACAAAATATATAGCCAACTTTTGAAAGGTAGGTAGACTTATGCTGAGATTAAATATAGTGTTCCCTGTTTTGTAGGGAAAAGAAGAGTCAAAAAATGAATTTCCCACAAAGGAGGAAGCACGTCCCACCCATCCCAGGTCTGAGGGCCCCCAAGAGGCAAGAGTGATCCCAAAGCACAGAGTCAAGGCCATTCACACACCTAATACATTAGCAGTAGAGAGAGATAAGCCAGCACCCGGGACAATCTGTTTTTACTCATAAAGATTTCAAGGTGAAGTTTATTTTTAGAGTTTGGCAACGCCTTAATTTTTTATGCCACAATAATTTTTGTTTTTTTTTTCAATGTCTTAATTTTATATTTTCTGTAATTATACATTTTATTTATAAAAGCTATACAGGGAGAAATGGATTATCAGGGAATCATCTTAAACCATTTTTCTCCTTCAACAAAGCAGTCTGGGGTAGCTAGTGTCTCCTTAATCCCATGCCCTCAGGACAGGCTTGGGTCACTTAATTCCATAAACTTGACCCCCGGTGCTCAGTGTTAAAGAAGCATCACCAGGGAAACACAGTTGACCACTGTACCAATCAAACCACTTCCCCCAGACTGTTCACCAAGACCACACTGGGTGACAGGTGCAATTAGTCTGTGCAGTTAAGTGCCCCATGCAACAAGAAAGCTGTAAGCAGCTACACCCTCTGTGGTCTTTCCTCCATATCGCAGGACAATGAGACAAGGAGTTTGCAGAATGTCTGAGTTCAACCATCCTAACTACATGGACTGCATCCCTGCAATCCTGAAATGAGGAGACATAGACAGAGGATTAGAATAAGATTTCCTCGGCTACATAGTGAATTTGAGGTGAACCTGGGCTACATAAAACACTGTCTCAGAAAATAATAATAATAATAATATAATCATGGAGCTGGAGCTCTGGTTCAGTGGTAAAGAGCATTGGCTGTTCTTCCAAAGGACCATGAGTAAATTGTAGAACCAACATGGTGACTCACAACCAACTGTGACTCCAGTTCCAGCAGATCTGATGCCCTCTCCTAACCTCTGGAGGCTCCAAGAATGCAAATGATGCACAAACATAAGCACAGGTAGATAGAAAGAAGAAAGAAAGAAAGAAAGAAAGAAAGAAAGAAAGAAAGAAAGAAAGAGAAAGAAAGAAAGAAAGAAAAAGAAAGAAAGAAAGAAGAAGGAAGGAGGAAGGAAGGAAGGAAGGAAGGAAGGAAGGAAGGAAGGAAGGAAGGAAGGGAAGGAGGGAGGGAGGGAGAGAGGGAGGGAGGGAGGGAAGAAAGGAAGGAAGGAAGGAAGGAAGGAAGGAAGGAAGGAAGGAAGGAAGGAAGGAAGGAAAGGTGATATCTAGGTGAAACACCCATATATGTAGAATGAACTCATAATTTTTCGAAGAATAGAATGTCCAGCCCATCTCCATATGACTTGGTTTCCTTGGTTTTAATGAACTTTCCACATTTGCCTAATTCTGCAGGCACTACTGAACTCACAAGTGACATTTTTAAGTGGCAAAAAAGCAGTTGACATTGTTTGTTGTGTTATCAGAGAAGCTCATAAGAATGAGAAAGAAACTAAGGCTATTTTTTCTCAACAATCTGGTTAAGGGGGACATGCCATTGTCCTGTGGAATGAGAACCAGAACCCCAGATCCTCTCTCTTCTGGTGTCTGGAGTTTCACGTGAAAGACACTGTCAGCATTTCATTCTGTGGAGCCATAGTGTCCTCATTGTCCCTCAGCTGTTTTTCCGCTTCTGCCTCACACCCATGATCTAACATTAAACACGGTATTATATTTTATGAAGTGATTTTTCTAATATCTTACTGGATTTTGGTTAAACTACCCACATAGTCAATTTAAAGTTCAAAATGAGCATGATAAAAATTCCAATAATAAATATATTTTCCAAAGTAGTCAGAAGTCAATAGGAGCTCTTTTTTTCCTCTGCTCAGGCTTTTACAGAAAGATAGAGCCAATAGCTTCCATTTTTAGATCTATTCTGATGTCTTTTCTAAAAATAAGAAATAAAAAGGTACCACACTGAGTGCATGTAAAGAATGAAAGGAAGAAAGAAAAATCCAGGAGACTCACACCAAAGAAGCAAAACCCCAGGCTGAGATCATCACAGGCAGCACCGCCCGGTGCTGCTGCCAAAGGGCCCAGAGGATGCTCTGAAGACAACGGAGATAACAGGCCTGGTGAGCTAACGGTCTTACTTATTGGCTCCTATTCTGGGGTCAGGTACTTGGGTTCAAAGTTACAGACTTCAGATATTTTATTTTCAAAGTTTATAGTCCTAAGTACAGAGCAGTTGGATTGTGTGATCTAATGTGATCTAATTTTTCCCCCTGTTTGAAAGTTCTTCCCATTCAGTCTACCACAGAACCTGATGTCTGGTTTCTTTGCTCCCTACTTCTTCTCCGCCAATGCTTATTACTAGCAAGAGCCACAGATCTCTTTTAACAAGCCAACGAAATCAATCAGCCCTCCTCCTTACCACCAAAGTGTGCATCGCTTCCCTACCCCCATAAGTGATACCCACAGGCAAGTTAAGGTCTTTTAGATCCTTAGGAGAAACTATGTGTTCAAAAAGGACTCAAGAACTTTGAAATTTGATAGAAATGGATTCAGACTAATCTGTTTATGTCATTTGTTTATGTTGAACTACTATATAATATCTGACTTGATAACTAATAGGCTCTATAAGAAAGCGAGACACATGGCTGAATAATTTTTAAGCTGTAAGAAAACTGGGAATGTTACCATTTATAGATTATTTGGTTTTATCTTTTATTCATTCAGCTAGTACTTATTAGGTCTCAACTATGTTTCAAATAACATGTTCTCCCATGGGAATAATATTTAGGATATGCTACAAACTCTAACTCTAACATAATTGGTAATGATTTCACTAAGATAGTAAGAATTTGGGAGGAGAACATGAAAAAAGAAAGGGCATGCATTAAGAACCTGCTATATGCCACACCCTGCGATTTTCCATACCATGAGAAGACTCTATCGTGAACAATTTGCCTTGACTGCTCAGGGAAGACTAGGTTGTCATGCTCACGACTTGAACCGAATCTCGGTAAGGATGAACACAAGGAATCTGTCTGAGAAACTGGGTACAGTTACTAATTAGCCAAGATATACTAATGGTAAATGACAATCAAGAATGGCTCTGAGGACCCTGGCTTGGGTAGCCTTGAGAATAAAGGTAGATGAGGTGGAATACAACACTGATGCAACTCAGATGTACAGAGCAAATGAATGGTATCCAGTTACAATTCTTGAGCTAATCGAGCATAGAGAGCAAGCCAACTAGACCACTGAACACATGGATGTATGGGAAAAAGCAAGTGAGAGGCAACATTGCTGGGATCTTCGCACACAAGTGGTCGAGGCACTACCACATGTAAGCCACTGGCAGCTTTCAAACACTTCTCAAATATTGTTCTGATGGTGAAGGCAGCAAATGGGGTTTGTTTGTTGTCTTAACATGGGATGGTAAACCATTCCAATATCTGCATAAATCAGCCCAACATCTGCAAAAACTATCCCAAGCATCCGCTAAACTTCATTCCTCAGGAAATCATTGTTTCCAAATGACCACCACACGGTGTCATGGCTGGCACCATTCAGGAGCACAACACAAGCAATGAAACACAACAAGGGGTTTGCTGTACTTGTGTTCCGCTTTTACAGTGTCTTTTTGGGAAGCACTTCCCCTAATGAGGTTTAGTGTAGTATCAAAAATATCCACTGTGTCTGAAAAGACCATGCAATGCCTCTCCGCGTTGCACCAGCAGGTCTTCGCGTGAGACTAGATCCTGCTCATGTACCTCCACCCAGCAGCACATTGCGACAGACTGCATATCCAGGTGTGAGAGAATCCAGCTTTGCGCGATTCTGGCAGACATAAGAGGCTTGGGGAAATCAAATACTTCTCAATTAAGTTTGTGTTTTGAAAAATATTTCTATATCAAGTATATTTCTCGGCATACATGAAGCATGTGCAAGTTCAAGGCACACCAAATCCCAGCATGGAGAATGGAGGTAAGCGCAAAGCCCCTCCTCGTCCAAGGAGCAATGGGCAAGTGATTCTGCAAAGAGCAAAGATGTTTTCTTTAAGAGTGTAGGTCCCTGGGAAGTTGGCCACTTTATTACAGTGGGAAAATCCACACATTCAAGTCTACATAGGCAGAACATCCAAAGCTACAAGGGCAGCACAAATTTGACTTGAGAGGTTTAAGAAAAAAAAAAAGGCATGAAGTTGTATAGGAAGGGGAAGGGTATGCGTCTGGGGATGTTTGGCAGAGGGTGGCTGAATATAATAAAAAAAAAAGCACATTGAATTGCATGCAATTTTCAAAAAGCTTATTAAAAGTAAATTAAAACATAGTACTATACTCTGGTTTCTCCTTATATCATGTAACACTTGCTTCTTAAAATAATGATATGACCATACAAACCAAGGTGCTGGGGGTCCTGAATAATATTTAGATATTAAAAAAAATCTGAGGTCTGGGGAGAAGGCTCAGTGAAGAAAAGCATTTGCTGTGTGAACGTAGCAACCAAGTTTGATATCCAGCACCTACGTATACATGGAAATAAGAGAACTGATTCCACAAAATGCTCAGACTTCTATGCATAGATACTAGGAAAAACAAACCAACACACATACCACATCAAATCACACACATACAAAAATAGGTATATTTTAATGTAGAAATTCAGTACCTAAATATAATTAGTGAAAGTAATCACTAAATAGAGAATACTCTTTTTAAGTAAAATGCAACAAGAAATTAACTGAAATTATTGTAAACCTCAGAATAATGATGGTAAAGAGGGCTTATGCCTGGGAAAGAGACTGTAAAACAAGATCTATGAGAAGCAGGGATATATATATGAAAAATCTAAACAGGAAGCACAAACAAAAGGCATCAATTCGCATTGTCTGACAATAGAGAAAAATCATTATTTCAGTACAAAGTCAGAATGTAAGAGCAACAAAGATGTGCACCTCAACAACTTTGCCCAAATAGCCGCACTTTAGGCCAAGGCAAAATTTCTTAAAACAAAAAACACAAATGTAATTAATGAGACAATAAGAAAAGATCACTTTTATTGTTTTTTGTCAGATATATTAGTTAACAAGAAAAACTGTTATTAATTAACATTTCAACATGGAGAAGGACACGATGGATTACACTTTATATAAAACTTTAATGAAAAAGCCATGCTAAAATATTCTAAAGGGCTCAGTGAACAATTACAGAATGGCATGGACACTCAGACGTAAAATGTAACTGCTCTTGAGGAAGGAGTGAGTAACTTTATGTAGCTGTAAAGAAGTGGATGTGACCATTCTATACTGTCCTGGCATCCTGTGTCCTGTCTGTCTGGATTAGAATTTTTATAGTCAAGCCTAGCAATCAGAAGTAATAAGAAGTAGAGTTGTGAAGCTAAGAGAGTCTTCACCTCCCTGGATTTTCTTTTTAAAAACAATAACAGCAACAATAGTCTGTGTAAATAAAAGTACCACAATCGTTGTTCCAACGAACACTGGAGAAAGTGTTATTTCTGTCAAAGCTGGTGATCTTTAGGACATTGTAGAGTTTTGTTTTGTTGTATGTGTATATATGGTGTGTGCGTGTGTAAATCAAATGTGTATATGTGGGGGATTGTGTGTGTATATATACGTTAAATTGTCTGCTGGTGAGCAATGATTTCCTTGAGCCATTACTTATTTTCCACCTGGATACATAGAAATGAGGAATCTATAAAACATCATTCTTTCTTCTCCGCTCTCTAGACAATCCACACCACCCTCTGCGGAGGCAAAAAAAACTCTACATATCACAGCTCAATGGCCCCTTCTGTTGGGTTGCCGCTACAATTTGGAGGGGAAATGTGCACACACACACACACAACATTTTTAGTTTCTGTTTTTAACCCTAAACGGAACCAGGTTGAATTCAAACCAGAAAGTGAGTATCAAGAAGAACCTAGAATTAGATAAAATGTGTAAAAAGCAAGTGACTCCAGAAAAGGCAAAAAGGAGACACCGTCCAGCTGTAAAAGCTGTTCAGCTTTCCAAAGATGTTTTGGCAATACCCTTGGACCACAGAAACCATAGATATTCTTCCTGAGAGACACTGGTATGCAGCAAAAGAAAAAAAAAACTATGGTTTATCACAATTAAATTTTTTTAAGCTACATAAGAAAAAGCAAAAAGGAAAAGCTGAAATTGCTTTTTATAGTCAATACATCTTTGCTAGAGCAAAGATTCTAGTTTTCTTTGGCTAAGAGATTGCGAAATACACAAGGAGCCAAGAATCAAATGGCTTGTGTGTTGTTTCTCTTCAATAGAAGGTTAAGGGGCATTTGAACAGAAGCTACAAAATTAAGAGCCAGTACTTTAAAAGGGAAATACCTTTTCGGGTCTTGAGAAAGGTTGTTTCCTAATTTTTGAGAAATCACCACACTGACATTTAAAAGGGCTGTGCCAGTTGATTCCAACTGAGCAATGCAGGAGTGTTCCCTTACCCCACAACAACCTCCCAGCATAAGTTGTCATCGGTGTTTTTTACTTTGGCCATTCTTACAGGTGTAAGATGAAATCTCAGAGTTTTTTTGATTTTCATTTTACCTGTGATGACTAAGGATGTTGAGCATTTCCTTAGGTGTCTTTCACAGACATTTTAGATTTCTCTGTTGAGAGTTCTTGTTTAGGTTTGTACTGCATTTTTTTATTGGAGTATTTGTTCTTTTGATAATCAATTTCTTGAGTTCTTTGTGCGGAGCATCAGACCTCCGCCACATGAGGGGAGATGGTGAAGAATCTTTTCCCATTCTGCAGGCTGCCATTTTGTGCTCAATCGACCACTAAAAACATGTGCTCAACTACTTTCACAGCATCTTTTTTTGTCAAACCTAGAACCTGGAAATAATCTAAATGCCCATAAATATCTAAATGGATAAGGAAAATGTGGTACGTTTATGCAATGGAGTACTACACTACAGAAAAAAAAATGACATCTTGAAATTTGTAGGCAAATGGATGGATCTAGAAAATATCATATTGAGTGAGGTCACCCAGACCCAGAAAGACAAATATTATATGTACTCATTTATAAGTGACTTTTAGACTTAAAGCAAAGAAAATCAGCCTAAAAATCACAATCCCAGAGAACCTAGACAACAATGAGGCCCCTAAGAGAGACATACATGGATCTAATCTACATGGGAAGTAGAAAAAGACAAGATCATCTGAGTAAATTGGGAGCATTGGGACCTTGGGAGAGGGTTGAAGGGATGGGGAGAGGCAGGGTAGGGAGCAGAGAAAAATGTATAGTTCAATAAAATCAATAGAAAAAGAAAGAAAAAGTGCAATATTACCCCACCGTGTGAGTCAACTGGTTAAAAGAGTGGTAACCTGTCTGCAGCTGGATCAACTGTAAAAAAGTCAGTGTTGGGTCTCTTAGGGAAAGCATCCAGAGCTGTTCAGACCACACTCAGACAGGGATTCACTAGAACACACTGCAGAAATTCCACCAGACATCAACAGCTAAGACAAATTTCCACAGGGAGCACAGTGAAAACAGTGGGTGTAAAGCAGACACTGCTCAGTGGTTTTTTCATTTTACACATCTCTCCATCACTTCTGCCCTTGCTGAGAAGACACCACTCTTTCTAAAATCTTTTAATAAAACAACCAAGATAAAACAGAGCATCTTTTAATACATAAATCCTACTGTTTAGAAAACACTTAGTCCCCGAAAACCAACAGGTTTTTAATCATTCTTTGCTGAATTGTGTTTTAGTCTGACAGTGTTTCCTAAACACCGTATATGCCGCTTTAGTGAACAGGATTTTCTGAAAGCTGCTTAACATACAAAGCAACAGGTTATAAGATTACAGTTTAGAACACGACTCTGAAGACGACAGTCTCATCAACTTGTCAGTCACTGGACATTCCGTGACACTGTTTTTATGACATAAACAAAAGAAAGAAAGAAATAAAGAAAACAGGAAACAGTGAATGATCTTTATAACAAGATATTTGTTAAAGAATTTACAAAGCCACACACAGATGCAGCAAGCCTTCAGTGACCTATTTAGTTTTTTTCTAAATGATTATTTTGAATCTCTCAGTAATAGTTATCTTACGTTCTATTTTTAGTTATTTTTTATTCAGCAAATAAATATTATAGTAAATGTCTTTTTTCTGTGATGAGCGCAGACTCTCAGAGAAGGTACAAAATGAGTGTGACTCCATAGCATTAAATAGCCCCTTTCTATACTATGTTTCTCTTTGTATAAGGGATGGAACCATATACTGGTTCCTAACAGACCACAACTGCCAATACTTACTGTAGATGTTATCTGACATGTTATATAAATTCCTTGAATATTTTATCTTGAACCAGGGCATCTTCTTTTTCTGAAGAAGAATTATCCAAGCAAACTCAGACTGAGAATTATGAAATGAACATATTTTTTTTGCTTGGAAATAGTTTATCTTCAAAATAGAAGATTTTTTTATTATAGAGATGTACACATACACAAGGGAGAGAGAGAGGTGGGTTGGTTAGTTGTGGATTGGGGTCTATCAAAACCCATAATCCTTTAAAAAAATCTCCTTAGAAGATAAAGATATTTATTGTTGATGGTTTCTGGATATCATCATTCATTCTCCAAGAATGGCAGAACAAAGCGAAACAAGTCAGATGGCATCTGTGACTCTCCTGTGGCATAACACAGCAGAATCATTTTCCCTCACAATTCTGAGGGTAGAAAGCTGAAGTCATCATGTAAATAGGGTTTGTTTTGTTAGATTCTCAGAGGGAGAGTCTGGTCCAGGTTTTGTCCCCTAGGTATGAGTGGTGATTGACAGTTACTAATCTCTTTGGTCTTCAGAGATAGCACTCTAATTCCCACATCCTCAAATGACCCTCCTCTAGAGATAGTCCTGTGTTGTGTCCAAGCTCTCTATTTTTCCATAAAAAGACCCATTTTTCAGAATAGTGTGACATCATCATAATTTGCTTAGAGATGCACATTATTTACAAATAAAGTTATGAGCAGGTAGCTGAACTCAGCTACAAGCGACACACAATTATAAAACTCAGGCCACAGTACCTGACCTCCTTCATGCTAAGTAAGATTTATACTCAAGATTTTCCATTTAAATTGGTGGTTTTGTTGAGCTAAATTTACATTTGATATTCATAGGTTAATACAAAATTGAGACAGTCTTGTTTAAAAAATAAAACCATTTAAAAATATTAAGCTAAATATTTCAGAGTAATACATAGTATTTAATAAAATGGCACTATCTGTCATTCATGAAGATAAAACAAAGGATGGAAAGCCCCCATTCCCTTGTTGTATTAATGGGAGATGAATAGCTCTTATAGTTACATACAATTGCCTACATAAGAAAGAAATTTTATGAATTAAAATTATACATATTAGCTAAAATTATTTTAGACATTTGTTTCAGCTTTTTCTTTAGTAGAAATTTAACATAACATTTTTACTAATTCTTTGAGAATTTCTAATGCTGGATATAATATTTTGATAATTATCCTCCACTTGTCCTCCCTAACTCTTCCAAGATCTATCCCTTCCCAACTCTGCCCCCCTTCCCTCATATATTCACTAAGTCCATTTTTTTGTCTCCTATATTTATGCTTTGGGGGTCACATCCTGGAGCATGGCCAACCTATCCTAGAAAGACCTATCCTTAAAGACCATATCCTTAAAGAAACCAACTCCCTCCCTCTAAAGTCATCAGCTGTGAATAGATCCTTCACTCAGAAGTGGGAGATTCCGAGTTCCCCTCCCAGCTCATGCCAAAATATTGATTGGCTTGATCTTGTACAGGTCTTGTTCTTTTGAGTGCCCCCCCCCCAGTTTATGCTAGCATGTTGGTTGGGTTGATCTTGTGAAGGTTTTATTCTTTTGCCCAGTTCACACTGGTATATTGTTTGATTTGATCTCATGCAGATCTTGTTCTTTTGAGTGCCTTACCCAGTTCACACTGGGCTGCTGATTGGCTTGATCTTGTACAGTCTTGTGCAGGCGATTGCATCTTCTGAGAGTTCATGAAGGCAGGACTCTGCTCTGTCCGGAAGAGAGTTTCATCCCAGTCCTTCTGCCCACAACTCTCTCAGGCCCTTTTCCCGCAATGGTCCCTGAGACCTGGGTGGGGTCATCCTATAGATACCACATCTGTGATGAAACACTCTGCTAGACACTTACCTTCTTTTTCCACTGTTGTGAGTTTCTGCATTCACCACTGTCCACTGCACAGAGAAACTTCCCTGATGAGGTGCTAAAGATGTACTGAACTATGGGTATTTAGGGAGCAGTTTGAGTCTATGTTCACTTAGCAAAATAATAGTAATAAGCTGACCCACAGAGACTGTATGCTACCAGACATGGCATCTTGGCCACATTTACAGTATCTGGCATGTGTTTCTTCTTGTGTTTAGGCCTTAAATCCAAACAGAAAGGAGTTGGTTGCCCCCATAACATTTCTCTTGCCACACAGGTCATTATTGCAGTTCACGGGGGTCACAGCTGGGGAAAACTGTTTCTGATTACTCCCCAGCAGTCTGTACCTTCACATAGAACCTTCTAGTACAATGTGAGCGTTGGCCAGCAGGAAGGAAGCTTCCTTGTCAGTACCAATTGATTTCTCCACCCTGTTACCTGCATGTGTGGTATCTTCAGCAAAGGGTTTTACCATCAAGGGCAACCAAGAGCAAAGACAATAGCTTGTATTGTTTGAGGTAGGAGCTCCGGGGACATACGTGGCTAAGAACTCAAGAAGCACCCCATACCTAGCACAAATCAAAAAGAAAAAAAATCTGTGTTT